>JAJOOS010002871.1:0-19133 GCA_029582725.1 Solanum chiquidenum | reverse complement strand
TATGCCAACAAAAGAACAATTGGTATATCAAGTATTATACAAGAATTAGCAAACAACTATTTAAACGGAAACGCTATATGGAGTTATTACTCGAGAGACCAATTAATGATATACTCGAATTCAAGAGAACTATGAAGAGCAGATATGGATGAAGTTCAGCGATGGATTTTATCATTGTTAAAACCAGAAGAACGACCTACAATAAGAGCACTAAAGGCAGGATTTATTTCAACAGAGTTATTAACCAGATATTGCAAGTTAATTGGACATAAATACCCTGATCATATATGTTCAAAGTGCAACGGAGAAGATAACATAATTCCAGATGTCCAGCTGGAATGATCAAATAAGATAAAGATAAAAAGAAGAAGACGCAAAAAGATAAGAAAGGAAAAGTTATGTAAGTAAAGTAATGTAAAGTAGTCAAATAAGTACGTAGATAAGATGTAAAAAGTCATAAAGTGAATAGTGTATAGTATGGTGTGTGTCATAAAGTAAGTATGTGTCATAAAAGTAGTATGGTATGAATATTAATAATGATGACAAGTGTATGAATGGTAGGTGGTGTGCATTATTAATAGGACAAGTGTAGTATGCATTAAAGGATAGTATGCATTACTGTAAAATAGTACGTGCATGCATAGTAGACATAGAACAAGAAGTTCCTTTCTATATAAAGGAATGTATATGTAATATAAGAGACAGACTTGAATAAACGACCGTCACAAAAATACTCTCTCAAATATTAAAGATATTCAATACTTAAAAAATAATGGAACAACAATCTGAAATCCAGTAAGATATTTCAGATATCATGGATAACCAAGAGGCAAAGGTATATTGTTCAAAAAATATGCATAACTAATTTCATATATTCCTGAATATCATACATATGATTGAATAAATTTATGTTAGTTATTATGTATTAGAATTATTTGAAGTCATGATTTCTAGTTTATTAGCACACTGGAAACAGGGAGAAAACTTCTATACTATGCCATCCTAAAGTTGAAATCGGTAGGCGAGGAAAGCCGTTAGGGGAGTAAACACAGTTGAGGCGCTGATAAGAAGGAAGTATCCTCTAAAGTACGATGCTAGTAGTGACGGAAAAACATGATAAACAAATAATCTAGTTCATAATGATATAATATGAATTTAATCAATTATGAATATGATAGGAAGGAATAATTGAAAATAAAAAGTGCATAAACAACGAACATGGCTACATATATGCATGACGAAATGATAAAAAGCTATGAGACCCTGATTCTATACATACTTAACAGTATAGAGATAATTGAATTAAGAAGAATTATATGGGAAAAAATATTTAATAATGAATTAGAAGATATACTAAACTAAGAATGGTATGAAATAGATTTACAAGATCTATATTTAGATAATGAAAGAATAGAATGGTACGATCTAGAAATAAATTCAAATTAAAATGAAATACCAGTATTTACAATATTGGATAAAAGCTATGGAAGATATGAAACTATTAGAACAATTAATAGAAAATAACTTACATATGTACCAAAGAACCCAAGATATGTTATATCTAGAATACATCATAAATAATATAAAAAAAATATCAAGATTAAAACCCTTAGCTAAAGAATATTACAATAAAACCTTTAGCCAGACATAATGAATTCCGCACCCTGAAAAATGGTATCAGAAATTAGTTACGAACTTGTTGGAAAGATAAATGTGGATTTCGTTGCTTAGTTACAAAACTAGTTCGTCACTATTTATTGTTTCAATTACTATATATAATAGATGGGAAGGAAAATGTTTCAAAGAAGATACTTGAAGAAATAGATGAAGAAAAAAAGTTGGTAAAATTCAAGGTAATTGGTGGAGATATATCAGAGGAATACAAATCATTTTACTTCACTGTCCATGTTGAAACAAAGGGTGAATACAACTTGGTTACCTGGATCTTGGAATATGAGAAGTTGAATCCAGATGTACCAGATCCACACACATATATGGAGTTGGTTCTCAATATGTCCAAAGATATTCAGACTTATCAACTCAAGTGATAATAAATATATGTACTTGTAATAATGTGTGGTGTGACTAATGGGTCCTTTGGAATGTCTAATTAATTTATTACGTGGAGGGTTGAGCTCGTTTGGGATTTGGAGAAATATTTTCCGTGAACAACGACTTGAAAAACGAAAAACTTGTCCAGAAATCAGCCAAACTTGACCAAAATTCGGTATGAGAAACAGAGAAGATAGAGAAGTGTTTTGAGGGTTTCGGGTTATATTTGGGCTGGGTATTATGTTATTTGGGTGGGTTTTAAATTAATATGGGTGGATGTTTTGATTATGGGTAAAAATTTAATAAAAATTGGGTAAATATTTTAGATTGTGACACGTGTCCCGCCATTAGTAGAAAGGGTATATACGCCCCAAAATTTGGACGGTAAGGGCATCAACATCCTAAAAGTATAACGAAAGGTATTTACATACTATTTACGATAGTTCGGGGGTATATTTGTCCTTTTTCCCAAAAATAAATTGTAAAATCCCTAGTCGATGGTTATGGTTGATAAATAACAAAAGTTGCTATTTGTATTGCATAACAATTTCATTTTTTATTTTTTTATTTTTTTCTCTATTTGAAATTAGCCAATGTAAGTGTTTCTGTTTAATTTTTTCCTTTTTTTATATAGGGCATCGAGCAGAAGAAGAAAAAATTGTATAAAAATAAAATATTTGTCATGTATTTCCTTCTTCTATAAAAAAGGTTCAGAAAAGACTTGTGCCAAAAGTCTCTGACAAAGGGATGCAATAGGTTTCTTTATAAAAAAATATTACATGGTATAGAACACATGTTTAATAATCACAGTTATAATTAAAAAAAATTATATTTCTATCACTATCTTTTAGTCTTCCTAGAATCTCTTGCTTGCTTTCTCTCCGAATGTCACTCGCCTCTCTCCTCTATCTCCCTCTGTTGGGTGCAGCACCTACAATTATTTGCTTGAAAGAAATTGCTTGTATTGATCATACATTTAGTTAAGTTTAGATTAATATGTTTATATTTAAAAGGGGAGAAGTGTAACGACCCTTCCAGTTATTATGGGTATACCGTTAGTGAAAGTAAATGAACGAGAAAAGTTTTGGTTTGAGGAGGTCTAAATTTTAATGCTAGGCTAGACTTGGTAGGAATATGAGTGAGATGAGGTGTAAGGTAGTCCGGGGAAAGGTTTGGATAAAAATTCTAGGTGAAGTTTATTTTTCTTGATGACAAGACATTAGGGAGTCCATAGGACATTTCAGTAGTGAATCCGGGTAACTAGTGTGATATCGAACTTGACGTGAAGGGGTTAGTTTGGAACGTGGAGGTATGTTCCAAAATAGGCTAAGATTAGGAGATATTCGATTTTCTTTCATTTACAATCCGTTGTAATAGGTGAAACACTGTTATAGTAGTGAAATTAAGTTATGCTATAGCGGAAGGTCGTGCTACAACACCGCCTTTATTGCAGTATTATGCTACTATAGAGGGGTTAGTCGCAGTGTATGCAGAAAGTTTCCAATCCATTATTTGGCAATTTCGTTCCGGAGAAGAGTAAAAATAACCCAGGGTGAGTTCAATCTTTTCTTTTAATCATTTTCATTGATAAATATAACTTAATTACTCCCCTAACTTAGTAATTTAACTCTTAAGCCCTAGAATTTGTGGTGATTACTTTAGTGGAGGGTTTGGGTTGGTATAATGTTGGAAAAAACCATGGTTTCAATAGAGTTATTATAAAATTATCCCAGGGTTGGGATTAGGATATAATCTAGGTATATCTAAGTCATTTGGGTCTGATTATGTGTTATATTGATTATTTGTTGACCAAGAACAAATAAATATCATAACAAGAGAAAGGCTCAAGTTCTTTATAACAATTTGGGCTTGATTTGAGATGGGTGATGGTTGTTTGATTCTCGTTTAGATTTTATGTGTTTGTTAAATGATTCATTAGTGTTATATGTATAGCATATTGCTAGGGAAATGTAATGAGTATAAACTGAAATGTATATTGTTAGCAATTGCATGAAATGAATGTGGTCACTTGGTATTCAAGTATAATTTATTTTAATTATGGTTGTAGTTGTGATTGTGATGAATGATTGTTGGTTGGCACGGGTACCACGTCTGTTACATACTAATGGTTTGGTCGGGTGCTATGCCTAGTACATAATATCCCTCGGTTGGCTCGGGTACCATGTCTGGTACATACTAATGGTTGGCTCGGGGAAAACACCTAGTATAAGATATCTATATGGCTGACTCGGGTACCATACTGATACAATTTACTAGCGATTGGCTTGCGTACTACACCTGGTTCATTGACGGTTTGTATGTGGGTTCCATGAGTGAACAAGGTTAGCTTTTTATGTAGTGGTTTTTCATGTTTATTTTGCCTATCAATTAAGGGTCAGAGCTTGGAGTTTGGCCTATGGCTATGGTTGTGGTTCTAATTGTACGTTATTTGTTTTACTATGTAAGATATTCAAATGGAATGTACGATATTTCCTATAGTGATTTGTACCATGAAACTACCCGATCTTTCAGCTTAGTGGACAACCTCTTTTGAATTCTAGAACCTCACTCTTAAGTAAGTGCCAGTGTTTCATACTTTGTCAGCCTATGTTTGTTCACCTGAATCTCCTTCACATATTTTGCATATTTTGAGATTCTCAGCAACACATCAACAAGAGGCAAAATAATTTGAAGTTGCTTAAGTAGAGGGAGGAACATACTAAGAAATTTGTCTTAGCTTTTCTTTCTGAACTTTTATGGAAAGGGAGGAAGTGGTTTAACTTTCAGTGTTGCAATTCCTTGGGGGAACTATTCTTCTCTTGACTACTCACTATCTCTGCATTGCTTTTCTTTGGATATAACTCTTCTAATTGCAAACCACTATGAATACCTAGGACATTGACCTGCCATGT
This sequence comes from Solanum chiquidenum, assembly GCA_029582725.1. Classification (NCBI taxonomy): domain Eukaryota; kingdom Viridiplantae; phylum Streptophyta; class Magnoliopsida; order Solanales; family Solanaceae; genus Solanum; species Solanum chiquidenum. Next base: position 14,169 of record JAJOOS010002871.1, on the reverse strand, counting down.
TTTAAGATAAGTGCTACCCGACATGCCGCTTTGTGGACGTTAATTTTTAGTGGCTTCTCTAAGTTCTGAGTGGCTAACTTGTTTTTGTATGTTTTCTACAATTGTATCCACTTTCCCGTTTACTCTAGAATGTTATGCCATGATCTTCTTTCATATTTCATCAGTCATCACTCTTCCTTGCTTGCCACCTTGGTTATTACCTTGGCCTTTGTATTGATAGGTTTTTCCATTACTTTGAGGTCAATATTGGATTTGTCCTTGCATCTGATTTTGGGTCTATCAACATGAAAATTTTGGTAGTTCCTCAAAATTAGATTGTAAGCGTTCCATAATTCTGATGTCATCCACTCTATGCATTTCACACAAAGCTCACTGAATCCGGATTTTCTTCACAATATTTAGTAGTATGGTCACCATTCCTGCATACCTCACACTATAATTCATGTTGTTGCACTTCACTTACGTGAGATGCTTGTTGTACCAATTGTCATGTTATTGAAGTGGGCTTTCATCATATTTTGCATACCAACAATTTGTGTAGTTAAAGTTGTCACTACATTCACCTCTAATACCTGAATAGTCTTTTGCAGCATAGGTTTGGCGCCTTATCCACTCCAATAAGGGTTTCTTTCCAAAATATGATCTAGCAGTGTAATATATTCAACATAAATCTTTTCTATTGAGTGCCCTCTCTTAGCTGAATATAGAAGAATATTTGTTTTTTGTTTGAATCCCTCTACGAAAGTATAGACCACGTCCTCATTTGCTTGGTGATGATGTGGACAACTTATAAATAAGGACTTAAATTTATCCCAATTCTAGTATAAATTATCTCCTCCTTTCTATTTCAAACTCAATATCCCACTCCTTAGCTTAATTTTTTCCCCGATGGAAAGAAATGAATGAAGAACTTATGAGTAAGATTATCCCATGATGTAATTGAGTTTGGTTGCTTCAAATTCAACCACTGCTTTGCTTCACCTAATAGAGAGAAGGGAAATAAGGTGAGTCTTACTAGGTCACCCTCGTTGGCATGTAGGTATCACTGATTTCTAGTATCTTCTTAATATGCACTTGAAAGTCCTCATGAGGGAGATCAGTGAACTATTCCTTGGTGTGTAATAGCTGCACCACATTCTATTTTAACTCAAACCTACCACCGGTGGCTTCTGGATGCTAGAAGTAACATTACTTGTAAGTGGTATTTCGACATCACATGATGTCCTATATGTCATCTCTAGTGGCGCTTCTTGTTCACTCTATATTTGGAGGGTAGGGTAAGTTAGAGCCTCAAGCCTTTTTTGATAGTGTAAAAATTATTCAGACTCAAATAATGTGTCTACAAGTTCTCTATCACCTTACAAAGTGTTGTGCATTATATAGTTCTTAGTATATACAATATGATGTAATTTTATTCCTCTTTGCAAAAATTGAAGTTTAATTATAAATATTAAATATCCAACACAGTCTTAAACTTTTGTGGGAAAATTATTAACCGCACAATTGTTTCAAAAATATAAGGTGAATTGCATTAGTTGCAAATTTATTAATAAACTAAAAATTCTATAGAAAGGACTAACAACGCGTTGTGGAATTCTCATAATCATAATCTATAGTGATGTAGAAAAATCTAGCATAATTTCAAAATGTGCTTATTACTTATTTTAAGCTAATTTTAAAATTTTACCTTTTTTGAATATTGACAAAAAAAAATTGATATAATATACAGATGTGTATAACTTGATATTAGAAGTACATGAGATATACAATAGCTGTATTTTTTTCCCCTCATTTCTTTACTATTTACCTCTTTATTTCTCAAACTTGTGTATATTTTAGTTCATCTGAGTCAAAGAGGATGGGAGAGGAAAAAGGTAGAGACAATTGAACTGATGATAGATTTCTTTATTTTCTCACCTTTAAAAAATTGATTCAAATCTATTTTTCGTTGATAGGCCTTTTGAGACTTTTTATTTTGCATACTTATCTCAAAAGGTAAGTACGTTTACAAAATGGAGCATCTATTTTTAAATTTTTTTTACTATAAAACTTATTTTTGTTGTTCTATTTTTGCAGCATGACGAGATTGAGAGATGACTCTCCATTTGGGTTTTTCCACAGAGATTCGTCAGATCTTTGTCTTATGTTCATTTTTTTTGGATCGAGTTTGTAAGTACATAACTTGTCTAGGTGAATTGTTAATAAATTAGTTATTTTTAATTCCTATGATGTATAGTATATGTATCTTAGTGATCAAGAATTGTTAGATGCCATTTTTTCTATAACTCAACAACTTAGAGTATTTAAAATCATTTTTTTAGCTTCTACTCAACTTTATCACGCACAACTGAAGAAAAATATTGGGTCTTTACCTATGTTGTGCTGTTAGAGTTGATCTAGATTGATTTTTTATTTTTCGGATAATTCTTTGTTATTTTAATGGCTCCAGCATATCAACAGTACAACTATTTATTTGGTTGTATCATAACAAAGGATTTTTCGATTTTGAATGAAATTTTAAAAGCTTTTTCTTTAATCCAAAGATAAATATTGATTTCAAGTCGATGAGCGTATAACATTACTCTATATTAATAAATTGGACAAATAAATTTAACTGCCAACTTATAGCTATGGTTCGATGTGTCAAAGTCAATCATAAGTTTCTTAAGGTGGTCTGCGTAATATAAGTGTGATAGTGTTGTTGATAGAGTTGGTGCTAGAAAGCAAGAAATGACAATTGATGAGGCATTCTCTTACTTGAACCAAGTTAAGGACAAGTTTCCAAATCAAAGTGAGAAGTATATCAAGTTCCTTGTCATTATAGTGGACTTTAAGAGCAAAAGATTTCCTACTACAATTTGCCCATTGTGTATAGATATTATGGACAACCCTCGTGTTCTTGTTTATAAGTACTTTTTGTGTAGGTTGTCGTACTTCTCAAACACAATTCAGATTTGCTAGATGAGTTAAAAAAAATATTCTATGACGATTTAGGTACTACTAATCAATTATATTATTTAAACGATGTTAAAACATTGATGAATTGAAATATAGTATTGTTATCGTGCTCCTTGTTTCAAATATACATCGCAATGTGGATGTAATTTAAAACATATTTGAAATAGTTTGATTCAAAATTCATATTGTTCTATAATATCTTTCCTCCTTTGTTTCAGCTTGCCCTACATTGTTGATTTGATACTCATTTTTATCATATGTGAGGTATATTTTTTTTTTTTCATTTTAACATTTTTAATTAGTATAATATTAGATATAAAGATAATACAATGTTTGTAATAATTATGCATATGCTAAGGGTTATAGATTTATAAGATGGTCTAACTATAGTGACAAAATTAGCCTATTTAAATATAACTAGTACAATCCGTCCTAGTATGGTATAATTCATCTATTTATCAGCTCTGTCCATTTCAATCCAAGCCGTTAAAAAGGTACACTAATATCTTAGCCAAATTGATCCATGGATTATGTTATCAAACTGTTTTAAAGAATAGTTTTTCTTATTAGATATGTTATATGTTGGTGTAATAGAGAAAAAAATATAATTTTAATAGGTTCCAAAAATTTATAAAAGAACAAATAAAGCAATTGAAATTTAGTAAGAAGTTGATGGATTAGGGCATGAACCACATTTTATCCCTATAAATTGTAACCGAAATAAATTTTGAGTGAGTCAATAAGTCATCAATTTATAAACTCAAATTCAAATAAATTTATCATAACCAACACATTTGGTAGATATACCGACTTGAGTAATCTTGAGGGGAGTTAGAGTTTAGATCACATAAAATTTAGTTAGAAGAAATGTGATCACATAATCTTCTTTCCATTGGAAATAGATTTAAATGAGGTTAACTTATCCCTTAGCCAATGTATTCCATTTCATTTGGTAAAATCATTCAAATGACCCTCATAAAGTCATCTAATTCAGCATTAATTTAGTGTATACAATATGATGTAATCTAATTCCTCTTTCCAAAAATTGATGTATAATTATAAACATTAAATATTCCACATAGTCTTGACTTTTGTGAGGAAATAATTGACCGAGCAATTATTTCAAAATTAGAAGGTGAATTGCATTAATTACAAATAAATTAATAAACACAAAATTCTACAAAAAGTTGTAACAACGTGTTGTGCAATTCTCATAATTGTCATTTATTATAATCTTGAGTGATATAGAAAAATCTAGAATAATTTTAAAATGTGCACACTTATTACTTATTTTAAGCTCATTTTAATATTTTACCTTTTTTAAATATTGACCAAATTTATTTCATACAATATATAGATATGCATAATTTTATATTAGAAGTACATAAGATATACAATATCAATATTGTTTCTAAATTTATTTTTTAGCCTCACCTCTTTGTCATTTACCTCTTTATTTCTGAAAGTTGTGTGTGTTGTAGTGCTTCTAAGTCAAAGAGGAGGGGGGAGAAAAAGGAAGAGACAACTGAACCGAAAAAAGATTTTTGTTATATTGTCCGATCTAAACAATTGATTAAAATCTATTTTTGTTGATAGATCTCTTGAGACTTTTAATTTTACATACTTATCTCAAAAGGTGTGTTTATTTAGAAAATGGAGCATCTCTTGTTTATTTGTTTTTGTTACTTTAAAACTTATTTTTGTTTTTCTATTTTTGAACCATGAAGAGAGCGAGAGATGACACTCCATTTGTTTTTTCCCATAGAGATTCGTAAGATCTTTGCCTTCTGTTTATTTTTTTCCTAGGTCAATTTTGTATGTACTGAACTTATTTAGATGAATTTTTGATAGATTATTTATTTTTCATTCCTATGATGTATGGTCTGTGTATCTTAAGTGATCAAGACAAGTTAAATGTCATTTTTTTTTTGCAATTACTCAACAACTTAGAGTAGTTAAAATCAATTGTTTGTCTTTCACTCAGAAATATCAGGGACAACTAAATATAGAGATTGAATATTTACCCTTTGTTGCGTTTGTTAGGGTCGATCTACATTGATTTTTATTTTTCAGATAATTCTTTGTTAGGTTAAGGGCTCCAACGTATGAAAAGTAGCACTATTTATTTGGTTGTATCATATATCAAAGGATTTCTCAATTTTGAATGAACTATTAAAAACTTTTTCATTTATCCCAAAATAAACATTGATTTAAAGTGAAAGAGCATGTAACATAACTCTATAATAATATATCAGACAAATAAATTTTACTGCAAACTTTTATCTATGGTTCTATTTGTCACAGTCAATCACATGTTTCTGAAGGTGGTCTGGGTAATATTAGTGGTGATAGCGATGTAGACAGAGTTGGTGCTAGTAAGCCAAAAATGACGATTGATGAGGAATTCTCTTATTGGAACCAAGTTAAGGACAAGTTTCCAAATCAAAGGGAGAAGTATATCACATTCCTTGTCGTTATGATGGACTTTATGATAAAAAGGTTTGCTACTACAATTCGACTATTGTCAATCGTCACTAATTTCTATTCTTATTTGATAAATTATGCGGAACTAAGTCTTTGATATTTCTCACAGAATTGATACCGTTGGTGTCATAGAAAAGGAGAAAGATTTATTCAAAGGACATCCTAGTTTGCTCCTTAGTTTAAATCCTTTTTTACCCAAGGGCTATGAAATAGTCCTGAATGATGAAGATGAGAAAACATATTTGATGGAACAAGCACACAATTTTGTGAAAAAAAACAGAGGTTACATATATGTTACCTTATGATTTTAATAATAAAAGGTCTACCTTTTTATTAATGAAAAACTTTTAATCGTAACCTATTGCCTCATAACTTCATGCAAGAACGTTTAGAAAATTACAGTGAGCTCAAAGATATTTTTTCCATGTTTAAAAGGGAGCGCAAGAACGCCAAAGAGGTGTATGATAAGGTGATACATATTTATAATTTGAGTAATAGATATTTTGGACAACCCTCGTGCTCTTGTTTATAAGTACTATATTTTTTATGTGTAGGTTATCCTACTTCTCATAGACCATCCAGAATTACTAGAATAGTTCAATGTTCTTCTAGAACCATTCAGTTACTGCTAATAAACTTTCTTATTTAAACGACGCTAAACCATTTATGAAGCTAAATATAGTACTTTTATCATGCCCCTTGTTTCACATATGCATCGCTATGCGGATTTAATCAAAAACATATTTCAAATAGTTCGAATGAAAAATCATTCCTCTGTACTATTTTTTTATTCTTTGTTTCATCTAGCCCTATATTGTTAAGTTTATACTGAACTTTGATCATATGTGAAGTATACTATTTTTTTTCTTCATATTTACATTTTCAATCAGTATATTATTAGAGATAAACATATTACAATATTTGTATTAATTATGCGTATGTTAAGGGTTATAGATTTATAAGATGCCCTAACTATAATGACAAAAATAACCTATTTAGATTTAATTAGCACAATATGTCCTAGTTTGGTACAATTCATCCATTTATCAGCTCTGTCCATTTCAATTCAAGTCGTAAAAAATATCTTAGCCAGATTATCTCATGGACAATCTTATCAAACTGTTTTAAAGAACAAGTTTTCTTTTTTGATATGTTATATATTGGTATAATAAAGAAAATTTATAGTTTTAAAAGGTAGCCAAAATTTATAATAGACAAAAAGAAAGAAATTGAAACTTAGTAAGAAGTAGGCGGATTGGGGCGTGAGCCATATTTTATCCCAATAAATTTTAACCTAAATAAATTTTGAGTGAGTGAGTAATTGATCTATATATTAACTTAAATTTAGATAAATTTAGCATAATCAACCCATTTGGTAGCTATACCTACCTGAGTATTCTTGAGGAGAGATAGATTTTAGATCAAATAAAATTTAGTTACAAGAAATTTGATAACATAACCTTCTTTCCATTTTTAATAAATTGAAATGACGGTATACTTAGCCCTTAGCCAAATTGTTCTATTTTAGTTGGTAAAATCATTTAAATGAACCTCATAAAGTAATACATTTCAGAATTATAGAGAAATTAGTATATACAATATAAACTAATCTAATTCATCCTTGCAAAAAGTGAAGTATAATTTTAAACATTAAATATTCAACATAACCTTAAACTTTTGTAAGAAAACAATTGACCGCATAATTGGTTAAAAAATTGTAATCACCCTCGAGGTCATTTGTGATTTTTAGGTGCTTTTACTATTTTTCCCCATTCTTACCTTTCTTATGACGTTTGTGTGGTGCCGGAATGGGTAGCATGCTTGTTGAGTTAATTGGTTGAGTTTAGTTTAACTATTTCAATCTTTTATGGCCTTATGCTTAAAGAGTTGAATTTAGTCAACTTGCAGAGATTTTGATGTCAGATCAAAATTTCATCAGTTCCATCAGCTATAGAACAGTTATTTTGGTCGAGTGTTATGATTGGTTAGGGTTTTGAGGCTTTTTTTGGAGCTTGTGCGAGTAGGAGTTTTAGCCTTTATGTTTTCTTTAAAGTTGAACTTCAACTACAACAAATTCGATTATCAGGGACAAATAATTTCGTCATTTATAAATTATATTTCATCAATTAAAATCTTGTGTGTTGAATGAAATTTCGTCAATTAGTCATCACTTAACGTGTGTCGCTAAAAGTATACAACGACAATTTAGTGGTTCGTCACTAAAAGTATTATATTAAGTACTAAAAGAAAAATCGTCTCCGAATGCATAATCATTTGTGAGGAATTTACTTATCAGAAAAAGTATAATTTTTTTGTAGTTAATAGTATGTTTTTTCACTAAAACTGTTATTACTATCGACAAAATTATGTCGTCGTGAATTATTTAGTTCAATCAGTGATGACAATAATTGTCTTTTAAAATATATGTATTTCATAGTGAACAAATGTAGTTTTGTAACTAAAGACTACTTTTTATAAACAGAAATATATTTTATCCTTAAATGTATAAATTAAGGAAAATTTTATTATTATAAAAAGCTTAATAATTTTGTGGGTAATCTATCATTTTGTCACTAAAAGTATTAGTTTTACCGACAATATATATATTGTCATTATAAAATATCACGATTAGTGACAATTACAATTGTCATAACATAAAAAAATATCTGGCACTTCAATTTTACGAGCTTCTTTCTCAGAGTGTGTAGTTTCAAATAGTTGTTTGAACTTGTAACGCCACTGTTGACTTCTTTTTTTCTGGATATCCTCACAACGATTATTCATGTAATGCTCGTCCAAATTAATCTCAAACCACTCCTAAAAAAACAATAAGTTTTGAATACACATAAAAAATGATCAAAATCCCTCTTCTATTAAAATAACAATCATCACATCTCCTAGCATTAGTAATTAACTTCAATCTGACTATTTTTTATTAACTATCAAACTTGCATATTCTTGAAATCATTTATACAATCTCTTAGTGTATAAAAAAAAATACAGTTCATATGTGATTTTACACTAACAAGGAGAACCTAAAAAAACATTTAAATGGGCTGAAGAGTTGGAGTAGGTACAACCTAAAGGCAAGGGTCTGCTACTTTAGTTTACAGAATTTCCTTGCCACCATAAGCTTACAATATTTTGATTGAGACAAATAAAATTGTGATCCAAGCTGAAAATACTAATCCACAAGTTTCTATCTTTTTTAGAAACTACTGATCCACAACCATCTTCTCTATATCATTTATACGATCTCGTACTTTTTCAAAATATAATAATAATTACAGCTCCTATGCTATTACTCTTGAGTCATATGGAATAAGCTTTTACACTAACAAGGAGTACCTAGAAAAGTATTTAAATGGGCTGAAGAGTTGGAGTAGGCACAAGCTAAACCCAAAAGCTCTACTGTTGTAGTTTACAGAACATCTGTGGCAGCATAAGCTTAAAATAATATGATTAAAATGAATAAAATTGTGATCCAGGTTGAAAATACCGATCCAGAAGTTTCTATCTTCTATAGAAACTGCTGATCAACAGGCATCTTCTTGATAGCATTTATACGATCTCCTACTTTATCAAAAGATGCTAATAATTATAGTTCATATCTGAGTACTCTAGAGCCCTGTGTAGTATAATTTTATACTAACAACGAGTCCCTAGAAAAGCATAAGTGGGCTGGAAAGTTGGCGTAGGAACAAGCTAAGGGAAAAAGTCTGTTGCTGCTATAGTTTACAAAATGTCCCAAGAAACATAAGTTTACAATCAGGTTGAAAATATTTATCGACAAGTTTCTATCTTCTTTAGAGGATCCCTGAGAAATCATTTACGAAGGAAGCTTGAAGAGATGAATGTATGCCCCTAGTTGTTATTTTAGTAGCAATTAGTTGAGTTGATGTGCTATTTGTTTGCTTTAGTTGCAATCAGTATGCCCCTAGTTGTTGTATTAGTAGCAATTAGTTGAGCTGATATACTAGTTATTTTTTTTCTAGTTTATTAACGGTTGAAAATACTGATCCACAACTTTCCATCTTCTTTAGAGGATCTGTGAGAAATATTTTAGGAAGGAAGCTTGAAGAGATGAATGTATGCTCCGAGTTTGGTCTAGAACGACCTTTGGTTTGGTTTTTGAGGTTTTAGGATATATTTGTGGCTTTCAGCGTTTTGTTTGTTATTTCATTAAAATTGTTGACTTTGGTCAAAATTTTGATGAGACGACTTTTGTTGGTTATTTCATTTATTCCGTTGAGTCTGAAATATCATTTCTAGTCTAGTACCATACTTAGTTTCTGTCGACAAGATTCTAAACGAGCTCCGGACCCCAACAGAGGATTTTGTTCTTTAGCGATTTTACCAATGCAATGTTGCTGGTGCAGCACTCGTTCCTTCGTCGCGATCGTGGAGACTCTCCTCCCTTGTTCTTCGTGTATGGGGGCTCTGGTGCGTTCGCAAAGTGTCAGCTTTGCGGACCTTTGCGATCATAAAGAGGTCTCCATGATCGTGAAAAGCAATTCAATGCTTGCTAAAGTCTTTTTAAAAGACAGGACAACAACCAAAACCCCATTTCCAATATGATTTTTGGTGATTTTTGGAGCGTTTCTTGTTGGATTTGGGTGATTCTTGTTGGAGTGTGTTGGGAATGTTTATGGGTTCATTCGAGGATGGTTGAATCTTCTGTTTCTCTTAGTAATTTCCACAATTTCATCTTTATTTCCCTATTTTGAACCCTTGAGCTAAATTAAATGGCGGTCTCGGTTTGTCTTGATCAGAAATCAGTTTGTACTTATGTTTGGGGCCCAAGTTCATTGAGTGGTTTGAAACCTTGTAACAAAGTCGATTTCTTGACTCCATGCGCCGTACCACTTTTGCTTGTTGGGGATTTCTAGTTCTTTTGAATCCCTTTATTTAATATTGCTTTGTAATGGTTATTTTTGTGTTCCCTTGGGGTTGTTGATAGCTTGGCATTGCTCCGAGGCTCTTTGGAAGGGCAAAACTCCTGAGTAATTTTTTTGTGAGCATTTATTCATCCTCGAGGTAGGTGATGGTCTCTACTTCTTAGAATTAGCCGTTTTAGATATATTATAATCTAGTAGTATTGTATGATTTGGTTAAACCTTAGGATTAGCTTAGATTTTACTGCCTAGTTGATTTATGGCCATTGTTGGGTTTTTTAGGTAGTTTTAGCCAAAAGCCTTTGTTTAGGTTGCCTTTATGCCTGTTGACTAGTATCCTTAGAAATTCTCATAGGTCACGTGAAACTTAAGACTGTTGTGTGTTTTTTTAATTTTTGATCGGTTTGTATTCCTTTATGAATGTATGATTTCTTTCTCGATTATTGAGTTGTTGGGCTTGAGGTCGTGAGCTAGAAGCAGGTGTTCTAGGTTAGTCCTCTTGTGGTGTGATGAGTATTCTTCCCAATTTTGTGTCGATGAAATGACTTAATTGTGATGATGTCTGGGAGGGTTGGTACTTTTGGGATGATCTTTGATGGAAATGACTTTGTTTTAAAAAGGAAAAACTTGACTTTAATGAGCTGAATGTCTCCTACACCTATTTGATTCAAGAGTGATGAAAAGCCCTTTTACTTGATTATTTGTAAATTTTCGAACGTTTTTTAGTCTAATGAGCTCGCTTAATCATTTCGGGTAGCCCATTGGCTTAGGCTGGCTTACAATCTCTCATTTGGATTTATATTTATGGTAACCTCGATGTACCATCCCGGGTGGCCCGTGGATACATCTATCTGGGTTAGTGGCTTTCGGTTAAGCTTGAGGTATCATTCTAGGCGGCTCGATATTTCTTTTGGGCTTACAAGTTTCCTTCCTTGGTGATAGCATGGCATTATCGTGTGAGTTGGCTTTCAGGTGTATTGAGTGTATTATGATTTATGCATAACTTGTGACTTAATCTTTGATATTATCTGAATGTCCTTTATCTTATATTTGTTGTTTATATTCTTCCCTTATATTTTAAATTTTTCGTGCTATTTATTTATATTTATATTTTTGAGATCAGTCAGCCTATGATGCCTGCTGAGTACACATTGTTTTGGTACTTATACTACACTTCTATATCATTTTGTGATGCAACTCCTATTTCGAGCCACCGTCAATGAGCGTTCGGTCTTCCTCGGTCGTCACAGACTCGGATCGTGGTGAGCTCTGAGCGTCTAGAGATTTGTTTATTTCCCTCTTTTACACTGACTTATATTTTGTCTTCTACATTAGTAAAATATTTTGTGTTTAGGACCTTCCATATTTATTAGCTCATGTATAGGTGATACTAGGTCTGGGGATTGATTCTTGTGTTAGTTGTGTCTTCGCGGTTTCTTTTGGGCCTCCTTTGTATATTTTGTCGCAATATTGATTTACAATGTGGTCCATTAGTTTATTTTTCTTCTCTTTCTCTTGTTTGTCTTATTATAATTAGATTGTTGTCTTCCGCAGGTTTTATTTGGGCTTAGGCTTGTCCACTTGGAGGGTTATAATGGACGCCATTATGGCTCTATCTTTTGGTCGTGACAACGTGGTATCAGAGCACTTGGTTCACTAATTTCACAATTATAGGACCAAGCTCCTATTAGAGTCTTGTAGATGGATACCATGACATCCGTATCCAATCTTCGAGCAGCTATAGGGCATTCTTGGGATACTTCATTGTGTCTTGGTTCCTATCGTGTGTTGATGGTTGTACCAATATCTAAAGTCTATTTGTCTCACTCTTTCTGAGATGGCTAGGATAATGCGGGTGGGCGATACCCTCCTACACCTCCAGGCGGAGCCGCTGATAAGGGTACATGTCGAGGAAGACATAGAGGTCAAGAGAGAGCATTGACTACAACACTAACTCGAGACCACAAACGAGTAATAGCACTAGGGCTTGAGGTAGAAGTTAAGTATGTCCAGCATTAGCCAAATGGTGTGGAGTTAGCCCAGCCTCCACCGAGGTTCGTTGCACCCTAATACTTCAAGATACTTTTGCCAGGATCCTCTGATTCAAGTAAGGCATGTCGCATAAGGGTATTATGCATAGCACTTCATCTGGACATTAGGTCAGATATGAGGCCCAAACTTCAGCCCTAACAGGTACATAAGGTATGGAGACTCTATCGACATATCATGTTGTTCTTTCCCCTGCTTTAGTGGTTTAGCCAGTTCTCACTTTTTCTCCACCTATGGCTCTTAGGCCAGCTATGTCTTCTGAGGAGCAGAAGATGTTGGGATGATTTATCAGATTGGGTACTCCTAGGTTCTCTGTTGCTGCACGTGAGGATGGTCATGAGTTTCTGCTCAGTTATCACGAGAGGTTGCATAACCTCGGATTAGTAGAGTCTCACAGGTGTGATTATACCACCTTCAAGTTTTATGGGTCGGCGAAGTAGTGGCGAATATCTTATCTTTAGTACAGACTAGCCGGGTCACCTTTGATTATTTGGACTTAGCTCTTTGAGGGTTTCTTGGAAAAATATGTACCTTGTATCCTGAGGGAGTGGTTGTGAGATGAGTTTAGAGACTTGACTGAGGGTTCACTTTATAGTTGTAGAAAATATGGCACGGTTCCATGAGTTTGCTAGCCGTATATCTATGTTGATGCCAACAAAGCAAAAGAGGGCGCCTAAGTTTGTTTGAGGACTCTCATGTCCACTGCGGATGGTTGCATAGTAGATGGTGGCATCAAGTTGCTCTTTTCTGACCATGCACACACAATTGAGTGGATTCATGGTGAGTCTAATGGAGGTACCCACAAAACGCCCCACTATTAGGGTGGTTTCAGTGGGTCTTAGTCCCGTGGTAGGGCTTCCCAAGCAGAGGCTACCCACAACCATTTTAGGTTGTTATGCCGGTTTAGGCCACTCTATAGATTACAGATGGTAGCATTGCAGGTTCTACTGATCAGATGGTTCAGGCACTTGTTGAGGCTTCTCGGGGTGTAAATTTATGTTATTTTCATTGTAGTGGTCTGTCAGGTTTAGTCGAGTCGTTCAAAGGGGTACTACTGGTAGAGGTTGCTACGAGTGTGGTATAGTGTTTCACTTTGCCCGAGAGTGTCCTACAACCAGTCAATGTAGGAAGAAGGGTCAGTCGAGTCGTTCAAAGGGGTACTACTGGTAGAGGTTGCTACGAGTGTGGTGTAGTGTTTCACTTTGCCCGAGAGTGTCCTACAACCAGTCAATGTAGGAAGAAGGGTCAGTCGAGTCAACAAGGTTAGATGAGTCAACAAGGTCACCCCCAATGCTCTTGTTTAGGGTACTAAGGGTTTTCCCTAGAGTATTAGAGGTGGTATTCAAGCATGAAAAGTAGGTGGTCAAGATGGACGCGACATATGTATGCGGAGGCTTGAGGTAGAGACATTAGACGTTGTTATCACAGGTACAATCTCTGTCTCCCATCATCCTGCTTATGCTTTATTTGATTCGGGGTCTATATTTTCATATGTGTTTTCTTATAATGCTCCATGGTTAGGGTTATCTTCTGAGCCAGTGTATCTGCCTATGCATGTAGCTACCTTATAAGTGATATTTTAGTAGTTAATTGAGTTTATAGAGCTTGGGTGGTGACCATTTGGGGTCTAATACTTTGGTAGACCTTACTGTGTTGGACATAGTAGATTTCAACGTTATTTTAGGCATGGATTGGTTGTCGCTCTACCATGCGATCCTGGATTGTTTATTTAAGACTGTTACTTTGTGCATGCCTGGTATCCTCCTCCTGTGTGGGCTAATTC
>JAJOOS010002870.1:0-25594 GCA_029582725.1 Solanum chiquidenum | reverse complement strand
GGGGTGGAGTGAAGTGATAAAAAAAATTATTTTTTTGTTTTTAAAGCTTTTACCAAGATTTCTATTATAATATGGGTAAATATGGTTACCCATATTATCCATTGGATAACTCGTTTTTACCCATTTAAAATGTGAGTCGAGTCGAGTAACTTACCCATTTTTATTTAACTCATTTTTTTATCGACTCATATTCGGCTCGACTCGCTCGTTTGCCACTCCTAGTCAGTACTAAAGAGTTCGCAGTGGATGAAACATGTAAAATTTGGTTTTATTTACACATGCATATCATACTTTTAAGTTATGCAAACGAGTTTCACCTTACAAAAACCAAAAAAAATAAAAAATCGAGGTTGAAAATCCGAATTTGATTAGTTTGATTTGGTTTATAAATTTAAAAATACAACACAAATGATTTGATTTGATATTTAAAAAAATTCAAACCAACTTGGCCATGTACACCCCTAGTGCCAGTCTCCACCATCAAATCAAAGATTCTTAGAACTAGACATATTTATAATACAATCGGATTTTCCTGGAATTTAGAACTTTAATCTACAGAGCTCATCGGATCTTGAGACACTGGTCATTTGTTGTTGGTATAATCAAAATGAAAGAGTAAGTTTCTTTTATACCTTTATTTTTGTTACTTCATGTGATTCATATCAAACAACTATTTTCTTAATGAAAGAACTTTTTTGTTCTCTCAATTTAGTTTCTTTCAAAAACCAGTCCAACTTGCGTTGTTTAATTTGACAAATATTTCATGTTGTCATTATCAAAATTGATTATATGAGTACACTTTTTGTAGTTGATGGGGGGAAATGTTTTAACAATGGATAGTACTTACCTTCCCAAGTGGGGATAAATGATTAGATGCTTTGAAATATTTTCTTGTTGTTTACATGTACCACATAGTGTAACTGTTGATTTGTTTGAGTCCTCCTCTATACTACCAATCGCCGAATGCCAGGGGATATTTGTAAATAGTGTAACTTAGAGGTAGCTCAGCTGGTTAGAGCAAAGGACTTCAATCCTGAAAAGAGCATATATATTTAGGGATTCTCTTCATCCCAAAAGTGGATTTTCCGGCAAGGGTACTTTAGTACGACTACAACTATGAAAAACTTATCGAAAGTGTAGGAAAGAGTTTAAACTCGACTCTACTTAAGTGATGTATATTTGCGTGATCGATATAGGTAAACCAATTGCTCTAGGTTAAAAAACAAATGATTTTTCTCAAATTAATACCGCAGATCCAAATCGGGGAGTGGTTGTGATGCTTCCTGATGAGTATAGTATACCATTCAGACTTGAAGTCTTTTAGACAGTATGAGATACAATTATAAAGAATGGGACTAAGCAACTTTATCATTTTCCAAACAAGAACTCAATACACTTTTGTACGTTGTTGATTCGTAGATTATATGTAACCATGTTCTTTTAAAATAATGAGAAAGAATATTCACATATGTAAGCTTATATAAATTGATTGAAAAATCTAAATAGTATCTGTCATTATCCTGACCCGCCGCCAGATATTCCCTAGTGGGAGAACTAACTAACTACTCTCACATAGTCTAATAAGTAATCAAAAGCAAGAAGTTTCGAAGATTAATATTAGTGTACTCATCATGCTTGCATTGGATGAATACTCCTCGAAAATAAGGTCATGTTATGTGTTTCCACTTAAAAACGTATACAAATTATATACCAAAATTGTACATATATTTGTGCCAATTCTGTTTTTTATAGTCGGATGAAGCATGATGCCATAGACTTTCATTTTGTGTGGGATCAGGTGCAAAACAAAGATATTGAAGTCAAACACTTACATGTTGCATGCTGACCAAGTTGTTGATATACTCACTAAGTCGTCATGTGCTTCCTTTGAGCGGCACTTTCCAAAGTTGGGTGTGATTGATACCAGCACCAACTTACGTGGGTGAAATAACGACCGAATATTCTTCCTATGTCTTACCTTATTCTTTTTTAGTTGTTTTTCAATTTCTAAAATTAGAGTTCATCTCAATCAGAGAGAGTTCACAGGTTTGTGAAAGGGTTAACTTTCTCCGTCAGATCCTATATGTTCAGGCTAGCTAGAGAATGGGCTTCCTTCCAGTCCATTGTGAGCAACGCCAAGGAGTGGAGTCAATGATTTTAGAGAAGTTTGGGGATCCCAAGATGGCCCATTCTTCCGGTCAGTTTTCCGATGCCTCATTTGGAGGTAGAGGTTCACATAGAGGTAGTAGTACTTTTCAGCGTTGTGGACCGGTTCCTGCTTTTATGCAAGCAACTGAGAGTGGGAAGTTAGCTCGAGGATCTTATGGTTCTGGCCGAAATGGCCATGGTAGTTTGTATGGTTGGCAACAATACTTATCTGTGCCGAGATCTTGTTATACTTGTGGGGATCCAGGTCATATGATACGACAGTTTCCTCTTCAGATTCATTCAAGACCTTGGCATTCTTATTCAGCTGCTCCAGCTAGGGATTCAGCGCCTCCGACAAAGGGTCGAGGCAGAGGTCAAATTGGTAGAGGTGGTAGGACTACTAGTAGGGGTACTCTAGCTCTGTAGGGTAGAGTTAGAGGTTCTACTCAGACTGTAGGTGGCTATGAGGGCCGGTGTTATGCTTTTCTAGGGAGGCCTTCAATGGAGATTTTTGATGTTGTGATCATAGGTATCGTCCTAGTTTTCCATCGACCTCATCTGTATTGTTTGATCCGGGATCTACTTTCTCATATGTGTCTACCTATTTTGCTGCTAGGCTTGATATGTAGTATGATTGCATGCATGTGTCTATTCATGTTTCTACACCAGTGGGTAAATCTTTAGTGGTGGATCGAGTGTATCGATCCTGTCTTGTTTCTTTGGCCAGGTATGATACTTGGGTAGACTTGATCATTTTTGGGATGGTAGAATTCGATATCATCTTGTGTATGGATTGGCTCTCTCTGCATCATGTTATTCTTGATTATTATGCTAAGGTTGTGACCTTAGCGATGCCGGGTGTACCGAATGTTGAGTGGATGGATGCTAGTGGTTTTTACTAGGGATGTACATGGTTATGGTTATACAACCAAACCGAACCGTAATCCGAACCAAACCGATTAGAAAAACTGATATTTGGTTTGATTTGGTTAGGTTCGATTTTAAATTTTGAAAAACTGATACTATTTGGTTTGGTTTTGGTTTTACTAATATCAACCGCAAAAATAACCAAACCGAACCGAGAAGTTATATATATAAATTTTATAATTATTTATAAATAAAATACAAGTATTTTGATAAATTTAAATTAACTTAAGTCTTTAATTTTACTATTTTCTAAAGCCCAACACTTAAATTTTAGCCCAACTATTAAAATCTTAAGTCTAAATCCCTCAATATTCATTACTTTAAAGGTCACACTTTCTTTGTTCTTTATAAAATTTTCTAACTAGCATTGAATAATTTAAAACTTAAGCTAAAGAAGATGGTAAATGATTAATATGACTATGAAATATTGTTTTTTTTTTTGAGAAGTAATTTCTCAATATTCTAAGGTGTAATTTTATTGAAAAGTCTATTGAAAAGATGTTGAGATCTCCAGAATATTGAACCAACTTTACGTTATTGACAATGAGTTTTTTTAGTTTCTGAAACTTGATGCATTGGATGAATCACTTTGGTCATGTAATAGCTTATTTGTGAATTATTCATGTACTAAGTGTTTGTGTCTATCGACATGCGTATGTCTTCAACAAACCTATTACTTTCAAACCGAAAAAACCTAAAGAAACCTAACCAAACCGGCGGTTACTTTTTTTATTTGGTTTTAGAAATTTAAAAATCAATTTAAATTGGTTTAGTTTTGATTTTAACTAATAACCTATCCAAACCGAACCATGAACACCCCTAGTTCTTACCCTGGCAAAGTTATCAACTTCATTAAAGCTCAAAGATTGGTTGATAAAGGGTGTTTGTCCTACTTGACTTTCATTCGAGATACTAGTGTTGAGCCATCTCCCATTGATTTTGTGCATGTGGTTCGAGAGTTTTTAGATG
Organism: Solanum chiquidenum; assembly: GCA_029582725.1. Taxonomy (NCBI): domain Eukaryota; kingdom Viridiplantae; phylum Streptophyta; class Magnoliopsida; order Solanales; family Solanaceae; genus Solanum; species Solanum chiquidenum. Next base: position 21,550 of record JAJOOS010002870.1, on the reverse strand, counting down.
TGTTTCCTACTGATTTTTTAGGTATTTCTCCGAATAAGGATATTTCTTTTGCTATTGACTTAGAGTCGGGCACCAAGCCCATCTCTATTCCTCCTTATCATATGGATCCAGCTAAGTTGAATGAATTGAAGGATCAGTTACAGGATTTTTTGAGTATGGGGTTTATTTGCCCTAGCGTTTCTCTATGGGATGCTTGTATGTTGTTTTTGAGGAAGTAGGATGGATCCATGAGGATGTGTATCGACAGTTGAACAAAGTGAAAGTGAAGAACAAGTATCCACTTCCTCGTATTAATGATTTATTTGATCAACTTCAGGATGAATCTCTGTTCTCTGAGATTGATTTATGATCTAGTTATAACCAACTGAAGATTAGGGCATCAATCATCCCTAAGATAGCGTTCAGGACCCGTTATGGGCACTATGAATTTCTTGAGATGTCTTTCGGTTTGACTAATGACCCTGTAGTGTTCATGGAGCTGATTAACGGGGTGTTCCAATCTTATCAGGATTCCTTTGTGATAGTGTTCAGTGACAACATCTTGGTGTACTCCAATACTAAGGAGGATCACGATCGGTATTTGAGAATTGTACTCCAGAGATTGAGGGAAAAGAAACTTTATGTCAAGTTCTCAAAGTATGAGTTTTGGCTTGATTTTGTGTCATTTTTGGGACATGTGACGTCCAAGGAGGGTATTCGGGTAGATCCAGCCAAGATTGAGGCAATGAGGGGTTGGACCAAACCTACATCGGTTACTGAGATTCGGAGTTTCGTCTGACTTGTGGGCTATTATTGATGATTTGTTCAGATCTTCTCTACCATTGCATCCCCTTTGACTAGATTGACTGAACAAAGTGTGAACTTCCTGTGTTCTGATGATTGTGAGGAGAACTTTTAAAAGCTCAAGACCTTGTTGACATCATCTTCTATTTTAACCTTACCCGAGGAGGGAATGGACTTCACTGTGTATTGTGATGCTTTTAGAGTCGGATTAGATGGTGTTTAAATGCAGAAAGGTAAGGTGAATGCATATGCTTGAATACCCATGAGAGGAATTACCCCACCCATGATTTGGAGTTGGCAACCTTAGTATTTGTGCTAAAGCTATGACGACATTATATGTATGGGGTTCATTGTGAGGTTTTCATGGACCATCAATGTCTTCAGTATATTTTCAGTCAGGGAGATCTGAACTTGAGGCATCACAGATAGCTTGAACTACTGAATGACTATGATATCATAATTTTGTATCATCTAGGAAAGGCCAATGTGGTGGCCGATGCTTTGAGTGGGAAGACTTTTAGCATAGGATATATTGCTGCTATTAATGTGGAAGAGAGATCATTGGCTAGACGTGTTCAGAGGTTAGTCAACAATCTCGTCCAGTTACAGATTTCTGAGGAGACAGGTGGCTTGATTGCTTTTATTGAGGCTCGTTATTCCTTAGTTGAGCAGATTCATAAACACGAGTTCGATGACAAGAAACTATGTCTTATTCGAGACAAGGTGATGAGAGGTGAAGCCAAAGAGGATGTCTCTGATTTTGATGGTGTCTTGCGTATTGGAGGCAGGATTTGTGTGCCCAAGGTGGATAAGTTGATTAGACTAATTTTTTAGGAGGCCCATTATTCTCGATATTCCATCCATTGGGGTACAACAAAGATGTATCATGATCTAATCTTGCACTCTTAGTGGTGTGGTATGAAGAAGGATATTACAAATTTTATCACAGCCGGCCTGGAGGTATATCTCAGAGGATGCACTCCTACTTGGAAGTGGGAGCGGATCACTATGGACTTTGTTGTGGGACTACCTACCATCGTGGGTGGTTGTTGATAGGTTGACCAAGCACACCCATTTCATCCAGTTCGGGTGAAGTATATGACAGAGAAGTTAGCTGAGCTTTATATCAGTCAGATTGTGTGATTTCTTGGAGTCCTAGTTTCTATTATCTCTTATCGGGGTTTGTTGTTCACTTCCAATTTCTGGAAGGCATTGCAACATGGTTTGGGTACTCAGTTAGATATGAGTACAACTTTTCATCCTTAGACAGATGGTCAGTCTGAGTGGACGATTCAGGTGTTGGAGGACATGCTTCGAGCTTGTGTGATTGATTTTGGTGCTAGATGGGATCAATATTTTCCCTTAGCAAAGTTTGCCTATAACAACAATTATCACTCCAATATACAGATGGCCCCTTTTGAGGCATTGTATGGTAGACGGTGTAGATCTCCGATTGGATGGTTTGATTCAACTAAGATGGATTCATTAGATATAGACTTGCTTAAAGATGCTATAAAATATGTTTGTATGATCCAGGGTTGACTGTTGACAGCCCAAAGTCGATAAAAGAGTTATGCGGATCAGAAAGTTCGAGCCCTAGTATTCATATAGGGTAATCATGTATGGCTCCGAGTGTCACCTATGAAAAGTGTGATGAGGTTCGGAAAGAAGGGAAATCTTAGCCCTAGAATCATTGGACCTTTTGAGATCTTGAGTCGTACGGGAGATGTGGCCTATAAGTTGTCCTTTCCACCTAGTTTATTTGTCGTGCATCCCGTATTTCATGTTTCCATGATTCAGAAGTACGTTTTGGATGAGTCTCATGTACTTTCCCTTGATTCAGTGGAGTTGGGTCCAGAATTATCTTTTGAGGAGGAACCTATAGCCATTTGGATTTAGGACCAAAGAGATTGCTTCAGTGAAGGTGCAGTGGAAGTATCGTTCAGTCGGTAAGACGACTTGGGAGACAGAGTTTGATATTCGTTCCATATATCCTCAGTTTTTCGAAGCTCCAAGTACTTTCTTTTGCTTTATGTTCAAAGACAAATATGGTTTAAAGTGGTGCATAATGTAATAATTCGATCAGTTAGTTTTTGTTTTTCCATAGAAATACCATTTTCCCTCCCGATATTGATCCTGGGTCTTCTATGATTGATTTTGAAATGTTGTTTTTGAACTTTTAAAAGTTGAGAATTGGTAAGTTTTATGTTTGAAAGGCTAGGTTGTTAAGAAAGTAATTTCGGTGTCTTTTGGAGTTTTGAGTGTTTGAATGGAATTATGTTGTTTCAATTAGTCCTGAAATGTGAACTCTGATCCATGAGAGTTGTCAGTTTCAGTTTCCGAGTCTTTTTGAGATTTGAGGTCTCAAGTTGTGTAATTATGGAATTTTAGCCATTGGATTGACTTTGGTCAATATTCGGGGTTCAGATACTCGGATTGAAATTTTGAGAGTTGCGTTGGATTCAGGGGGATAATTTTTGCCCTAGGTGAGGTCTTGGTTGATTTTTAAGAGGTCCCGAGCTTGTTTTAGCCTTTTTAGGCGTGAGTAAATTTCTTGTGGTTTTCATGTATATCGGGTCAAGAAGACCTCAGATTCATGTTTTGACAATTCTATTGTGTCTGGAACGTCGAGTATAATTGATTTGCATATGTGGTTTATATGTACGAGGTTCTGAACGAATCCCGATGGTCCTTTTGATGCTTGTAAAGTTTGTTGTGTTTTCTAGTACTGCAGGTCTCACTTTTGCGAAGCTTCTGTCGCTTAAGCGACCTCCGCTTAAGCAAAGTACATGTCGCTTAAGAGACATTCGCTTAAGCGATGGAGGCTTCACTTTTGTGAACGCCGCACTTTTTATGGGGTAAGATTAAGCGATCCCCTTGTCGCTTGTACGATATCTGGAAGGGGTTTTAGCCTGCAAATTTTGGGGTTAAGCTCTATTTCACTATTTTTGAGTTTTTGGAGCTTTGGGGTGGCAATTTGGACCAGATATTTGAGGAAAATCTTTTGGGTAATGATTCTTAACTCTAATTTTTCAATTACTCATTATTATTTATGGATTTATGTGTTCAAATCAAGATTTTGAAATGAGAAATTTGGGGTTATCTTCAAGAACTTAATAAATCAATAAAATGTTGATTTTGAAGTCCTTTTTCGAAATGATTTTCCCTAATGAGTTCTTAAAGCCTTGAGTAATGTTTTGAAGCATTAAATTTTGCATTCAAACCTTATTTTCAGAATTGGGTTTTGTGTTGATTGACCCACTTTTAAGGAGGATTGATATGGGTGTTGTTGTTTCTAGAACTTTATTATGAATACTTGCTTGTGCATGGATTGCGTCTTTGAAAGTGATTTGGAAGGGAAAGGCTTAACTTTTGGAGTGATTGTTGATTGATTTTTAAGGAACGTGACTTCATAAACTTTATATTCTAGTAAAATATGTGTGCTTCCTTCGTTGCTTATGTGTTGGGAGCAATGAGTATGATGTGAAGGGTTTCAATTGTCCACTTGATACATCCAAATGAATAAAAAAGGGGTGAAATGAAAAAATTCTATGTGATGAACATGATGATGTGAAATGCCTTATTATGACCTTTGTTGATTGATTGATGAAATACTTGAATACATGAATGTTGGACTTGAATTGTGTGAATTGTTGTCTCTTCTGTGTGGTGTGATATTGCTCGTATACATTTATTGTGAGTACCGTGATGAGACATGTGATGATTTATGATGCCGAGGTTTTTTCGGCGAGTGTTATGATACCAAGGTCTTTGCCGGGGAGTGTTGTGATACCGAGGTCATTTCTTGCAAGTGTTTATAAAGTCGATGGAAAATTTTTCCGGCTAGTGATTTGATATAAATCCATTGGAAATTGGTTTCAACTAGTGATATAAAGTCGATGGAAATTGATTCCAGCTAGTGATTTGATATAAAGCCAATGGAAATTGGTTCCAGATAGTGATATTGTGCCAATGGAAAATGGTTCGAGCAAGAGATTAATCACTATCACTTGATGCTTATGCATGACGTACTTGATAATTGTGATTGATGTACTTGTTACATGTAACTGAACTACTTGACATTGGGATTGACTAATCTGATTCATTTGATTGTTGAATTGTGAAGATTGAACTGTGTATATTGGACCTTGTGAGCGGTATATTGTAGAATTGCTAGGTTGGGCTGATTTCATGCAGGTTGTAGTTTGAAAAGGTTCGGTTGGAGTGTAAGGGGTATACATTTTCTAACTAGATGTCTTGTTTTCTAAGTTGTTTGTTGGGTACCATGTTGTTGGTACTCACCTTGCTTCTACACTCTTGTAGGTTCCGAGCCCGGACCCATGTGATCTCTTTTTCTTCCCTTTAATTTTGAGGATTGTCAAGGATTTGAAGAGGTAGTTGCTCGTCACTTCAGTGGGCCCTCTTTCCCTTCCCTTTATGCTTTGTTCTATTTGAGAACAAAGGCTCAGACTTGTACTTATTTTCTTAAATTCCGCACTTTATGTATTTAGTGGCTTGTACACTTGACAACCAAGTTTTGGGGGGTTTTAATAGAAGAATAAGTTTTTCGCTTTATCTTGTTCTTGCTTTTACTGTTTTTCCGTATTTGTTTCGTTCTCGTTGGGTTGAGACTAACTTGTCTTGGTGGGAAAAGACAAGTTCCATCATGTTTATTTTTGGATTGTGACATTAACGGTTCATTTTAAGCTATTTTGAGGACTTCAGTTTTGGGCGATTTTAAGGAGAAACTAAATGATTTGGTTAGGCCATTTTAACTTCAACTTTGATTTTTTTTTTTGCTAATTTACTACTTATTAGTTTTTAATGGTATTTTGATAGTAGAAATTGAGAGGGAGGGTGTAACGACCTATTCCCGTCGTTATAGAAAAGCCAATGGGGAAATTTTTTGGGCCGAAAAACTTTTTCTTAGTAACTTGGAATTTTCCAACCTAGTGCAGATTTGGATAAAATCGGAGTTAGTAAGGTCTAGGGAAATATGGTAACAATTGGGTGATCTAATTTTGAGTCTGATCATATGAGTAGATAGATAAGACATTGAGGAACCTGTACGACTTTACGAAATTGAATTCGGGTGAGTAGAACTTCTGAAACTGATCTTAGCGTGGATGGGTAGTTTCTGAGTGTCGTTGGTTGAAGGTGTATTGTGAAATGGGGGTATTGGAATTATTAAATTTGCTCACTATTCCGTGCAAGTCGCTATGGCGGGAATTTGTGCCGCTGTAGCGTGGTGAGTACCGCTGTGGTGGGACATACGCGACTTAAGACGGAAATAAACCCCGAAAATGTTTTATTCTGCACTTTTTGACTTTGAGAGCTAGGAGACGACCCTGGGTGCTTTCTTGGTAAGGTTTTAACTCCCCGAACCCATTTTTCGATCCATTGAATGTAATCTAGTGGGTAATTATTGATGGCGAGGGTTTTGATCTGGGAATTATAGTGGAAAAAGCCCTAATTTGGATATTGGGATCATGGGTTTGATCTAGGGTTGATAGGATTGTTGGTAATTCGGGTAATTAGTTATTGTTTATTGATTTTCGTGTTAAATTGATTATTTGTAGACCAACAACAAGCGAAAAGAATCCGGAAAGGGAAGAATCAAGTTTCTTAGGGGATTCAAGCTTTGTTTGACGTAGGTGATGGTTGTGATTTCATGTGGTGCGATGTATGTTTGTTCTTGCTTTATTATAATGTGTATGTATGCGAATGTTGCTTTATTGATCACACTAATTGTAAATGAGGATAGATGAATGATGAATGATGAATGTCATGAATCATGACTTGATTGTAGGATTATGAGAATGTATCTTGTGAATGTGATTGTGGCTTGTTGAATGGATCGGGTGTTGCGTTCCGACACACTAACTTGGATCGGTGGCCACGTTCCGGCATAAACATGGGATCAGTTGCCACGTTCCGGCATAAATATTGGACTGGGTACCACGTACCGGTACACTAACAGTTTGGGTGTGGGTTCCATGAGAGGACCGTTGATTTGACATAACTGTGATATTTGAGAATTGTGAAACTATTCGTTGTTCGTAAATGATATTGATATTGTATATGTTCGGCTTATGCATGTTATCATTATGTTGTATTGACTTATGTATGTTGCACTTATTGGGATAGCCGCGTGATCCTACCAGTACACTGTGATTGTGTATTGATACTGCACTCGCTCTTTCTTTGTTTAGTACAGGGCATCTTCAAGTGGCTATTTACAGACCTCGTTCAGAAGATCAGTGATCGTCATCGAATTCAAGGGTGAGCCAGTTCTTCCGGGCTGCTGATCTTAGTCATATTTATATGCCTAAGTTGTTAATATTTACCCATGAATTGATTCGATTGAAGAATGATCTTTAGTTATTAGCTTGATTTTTTGTGTAACTTGTGATGATTGTGCACTCACACACGTGATTAGTTGTTTCAGGAACTCTCGAAGAAATTGGAGTTGGAACGAAAAAAGATGGAGCAAAAATGAGCAAACAGATGACTAAGGCAAAAGGCACAGTGGCTGGCGCACTGCTAGGTGCGTCGCGCCAGGGCCTGAAGTTCAGAGGAGTTTCTGTGGCGCACTACTAGGCGCGACGTGCCAAGGCCCAAAGTTCAGAGAACTTCTTCAGGTGCGCTGCTAGGCGGGCCGCGCCAAGGGGAAATACCTGCAGCGACTGTTAGGCGCGAGGCTCCATGAGAATTACGACTTTTCAACAAAAACATTAGTTAAAAGGATTCCTAATTTTAGTAGGATTTGTCTTCAACTTTCCCTACTATTATAAATAGACCCTTAGGGCTCCATTATTTGGGTTCGACTTTTATTAGGTGTGCAAGAGCAAGAATCCACATTTGTAATAGGTTTTGATCTTCTAACTCTTCTATTTTCCGAAAATCACATGAACAATTGTATTTTGTGGTTTTCTAATAGCATGAGCGGATAAACGTCCTAGTTCTGGGGCTGTAGCTACAGATTGAATGTTGATTATTTAAGGTTTTTGAATTAATTCTCGGTTGTCATTATAAGTTACTTCTATATTCTTGTTTTAGTATTTTTTGCTTGATCATAATAAGATAAATATATTGTCTAATCTTAAAATCGAGAGAGGAGAGGTTAGATAGACCAAAGAATATAGAGAGCTCGGTCGACCCATTAGATTGAGGTGATTAGTGTTCAGGTTTGACGCCCGGACGAGCACCTTGCTTGGTTACGAAATAGGATGAAATATAAATGCTCGTCAGTTAGTCTATTTATCCCCGGTCAATGATGTAGTTAGATAGCTAATTGGAGTAGGCAACGAGAGGTGTATAGCCCGACTCATATAATTAACCCTATAAATCAGTAACTTGACAACTGAAATTAGTTCTAAGCCGAGAATATGATACATGAGATTTGTTATATAATGAAGCCCTGGAATTGTCTTTTACTTGCTTGAAACATCATATTAAAGTCATTCACAATTGGTTACTTTCATTTTAGTGCATAATTAGTAGTAGTTAACAAGCATCACAATCTCTTAAACAATTACTTTTACTTTTATTGGTAGATTTAAGTGTTAGATACAAATTGATCATAAGTCCCTTGGGAACGATAACTCGTTTATTTAATAATCTATATTACTTGTGCGACCACGTACACTTGCGTGTATATTGGGGAGCAACAGTTGCCATGAGTTCTCTTCCGCTTATGTCCATATTTTCGGACTTAGACTAGTGCATTAGGATTTCTTATGTTAGCATGGGGTTGTACCCCTTCTTGTTTAGATTTATGGTTCTTGTTAGAGTTTTGGTACATTGACTTTCAGGTTCTAGGTATTCCGCATTTGTTTTGGGTTGTTAGACTTTTGTTGGAGTTTATGGGAACTCCTCATTTCTTTTCTTAGAACTTGCTTCCGTAACTTTAAATGTCTTAGTTTGATTTAGTTGTGTAGTTCTTGGTTAGCTAATTAGTATTAATGATTCTCCCATCGGAGGGTTAGTGTGGGTGCCACTCACGACAGAGGGGAGGGGGGGGGGGGTCTCCTAACTCTAGAAATCATTTTTGTTTGGTTTGGAGGTAGCTTCAGACTCAATCTTTTTTTTAATGAAATTTGAGATTTGAGATCCTCGTATCATTGGTAAACTTATTTTGAAATAAAATTATATTTTTTACCTTTAGAGTTAACGTTGATTTTTTAATCGAATAGAAGTATATCAATATGAGCATGATTATGTATTTGAATAACTGGAATCATTTGGAGGCTTTAACAAAGGGTAAGACTGTAATTTGATCTTTCTAAAACCACAGTTAGACTTTTAGCATTTTAAGAAAATACATAAAGAATCCACTTAGAACCAAATTTGCGTCATGGATTATGCTTCCAAATCATAGTTGGACTTTTAACATTTTAATAAAAAATATGAAGAGTTTACTTGGAGCCAAATTTACTTTATTGATTTTGTTTTTCAAAATCATAGTTGGACTTTTAGAATTCTTTTTAAAAAAATACATGAAGAGCCCACTTGGAAACCAAATCTGCTTCATGAAATATGTTTTCCAAAATCACAGTCAAATTATTAGCATTTTAATAAAATATATAAAAAATTCACTTGGAACCAAATCTGCTTCATTAATTATCTTTCCAAAATGATAACTGAAATTTTAAATTTTAATAAAATACATGAAGAATTCTCTTGGAACCAAATCTGATTCATGTATTACATTTTTCAAAACTATAAATGATTTTTTAATATTTTGGGAATATACATAAATATTTTACTTAATATATGGTGATAACAATGTTTTATAAGGCATGGGTGTGTGAGGAGGGGCATTTTACTTAGCGTAGGGCGAGACGTAAGCCTCGAGACGTGGGGCGTAGGTCCTATGGATGTTTAAATTTTTAATTTATAATATATAGTATAATAATACAAAATTATAAAAATGCATCAATAGTTTGAAATAATTACAAACATGATCAAGGAAACTTATAAAGAATAAAACTTCTAACATGATTATACAAGTATAAATAATCTAATATGTTAACTTTCTAATAATAAAAAAATCATTATTTTTAAAAATATATTTTTATAATACTATACAATTTACCCTCTAAAAGAAAATAATCACTAAAACTTATTAGTATTATAATAAAAACACAATTCATCATGAATAAAAATAAAATTACTTTCAAATAACAAAATAAAATATGATAATTTTTGAGCATATGATGAAAACATGAATACCTATGATAAGTGAAAAAGTAAAAAATTTCTATATATTTTTAAAAGAAATATTACGTAATATATAAATAATCACCCTCGAAGTGTTACCAAATAGTAAATATGTGATACTACAACTTGTTATTGCAGTTAGTCTCGATCTTCTTATTTCTATAGATTAAAAAACTATTAAGTATCATTCATTTATTAAAAAATTATGAGGGTCAACAATGTTAACTAAAGAATTTAACACATAATTTTTGTAAGATCGGTTGGGCATGCCCCAAGCGTTGGGTGTGCTTATGGCGTACAATCGGACGCTTAGGGTGTAAGTCTTACAGAACTAAGTCACACACTTGAGTTTTGAGGCGAGTCCTAACAGAGTCTTTTAAAATACTGATAATAACAATATTCTTAGGCCTATATATATAAATTTATATTCTTCATTTAACTTGTTCAATTGTAGTCTCTTCTCTCCCAAATAAAGTGTATCATTTTTTATGAAGTATAACCAAATATGTCTAATAAGGAGCACCTTGAGAACAATACAAAAATAAGTGGTGGTAGTACAAAAAACCTCCTTTATAAAAAAATAACAAGGTTGACGAAGAAAGCACACGAATTGTCAACTCTGTGTGATGTACAACTTAGAATTGTTATTTTTTCTCCAGACAAAGTTATTTTATGGCCAACAGAGAGTCAAGCTAAGGAAAGATTCGAGAACTATTTAAATTTTTTTAGGACAAAAGGATTCCCAATCTACTTAAACATGAAACAAATCTTGACAAAAAGATGAAGGATCAAGAAGAAAACATTAGAAAAATTGAACAACAAAATGAGGAGAAAATAATGGAATTGTTGTTTAATGAAGTTATTGAGGGATTTTTTTTTTTTGAACTCGATGTTAGAGAACTTAAAGATATGATAAAGCTAATTGTATTAACGCCTCTAATGGAGGTTTTCTGATATTCTATTCTAGGGAGAAGTTCAACAATGTAAAATAAAATGTGTATTGTCTTGAATGAATCTGAACTAAGTATTACGTGTATATATATACATCTCCTTTTCATAGCTTAACAGAAAGGATCAGTTATAACAAACTTTATTCCCTAACTAACTACTCTACCACATCATCTAACTACTAACTAAATGTTGAGTCTTCAATACTCCCCCTCAAGTTGTATGGTGCAAACAGATTGTATACACCAAGCTTGGACAACAAAAAATCACGTTGAGTCCTCCCTAACCCTTTGGTTAACACATCTGCTAACCGCATTTTAGATGGTACATGACTCGTTTGAATGACACCTTCTTGTATTCTTTCGCGAATGAAATGACAATCAATTTCTATATGTTTTGTTTTTTCATGGTATATAGGATTAACAGCAATCTGTAGTGCTGCCTTACTATCACAGAATAATCTCACAGGCAACTCCAACTCCACTTTTAATTCTTTGTACAAGCCTATTAACCAAACAACTTCTGCCACAACATTGTCCATGCTCCTGTACTCTGCTTCAGTTGAGCTCCTTGAAACGATATTTTGTTTCTTTGATTTCCATGAAATCAAAGAGTCTCCAATCTTCACAACAAACCCACTCACAGATCTTCTTGTCATAGGACATGTAGCCTAGTCAGCATCACAGTAAATTGAGAGTTGTTTAGAAGCTTTAGCTGAAAACATGATCCCCAAACCTGGTGCATTCTTTAAGTATCTTACCACACTCAAAGCCCCATCCATGTGGGATTTCTTTGGGTTATGCATAAACTGGCTAAGGTTCTGTACTGCATAGCTAATGTCTGGCCTTGTCATTGTGAGATAAAACAGCTTACCAACCAATTTCTAATAACCTGTGGGATCACTAAGTGTTACATCTTCATGTGTTTCATGAGGCTCATAATGTATGTTAAACTCCTGACTGGTGAACCTCTGAATAACTTCTAAAGGAGTACTGATTGGTTTGGTTCTTGCCAGCCTAAAGTCTGAAATGAGATCCAATGCAAACTTCCTTTGGTTCACAACAATGCCCTCCTTATTCCTAGAAATTTCAAAACCAAGGAAGTATCTCATCTTCCCCAAATCCTTGATCTTGAAATGAGCTTGAAGCATAGACTTGATCTCTTGAATTAACTGAGAACTAGAACCAGTGATCAAAAGATCATCAACATAAACCAATATGTCAGAACTAGAGCCCTTGCTAAACAAAGAATAGTCATGGTGACTCTGAACAAAACCAGAACTGATAAGGGCCTCACAGAGCTTCAAATTTCACTGCCTAGAAGCTTGTTTCAAACCATAAAGTGACTTCTGAATTTTACAAACTTTGGACAACTCCCCCTCACTTAATAGGCCAGGAGGAGGAACCATGTAAACATCCTCAGCTAGATCACCCTGCAGGAAAGCATTAAAGACATCCATATGATGTAAAACCCAACCATTCATAGCTTCCAGAGAGAGAACCACCCTAACAGTAACCATTTTGAGAATAGGAGAGAAGGTTTCCTGATAATCCAACCCCTCTTGTTGTGTGTAACCTTTAGCTACCAGTCGTGCTTTGTACCTATCCACCTCACCTTGGGCATTAAACTTAACCTTATAGACCCATTTACAGCCTATCTTCTTCCCAGGAGGCAAGGGAACCAGTTCCCAAGTATGATTATCATGCAAAACTTTAAGCTCCTGATCTATGGCAAGAACCCACTGGGGATTGTGTATAGCTTCTTCATAAGAAGTAGGTTCCCTTACAACAGAGAAATGACATAATGACTGGTAGTATGAAGGAGAAATAGATGCATAAGACATATATGCAGAAAGAGGATGAGCAGTAGAATAAGGTACTGAACAAGAAGGAGAAAATGAAACATTATGGGCAAAATCATGCAACCAACCAAGAGGTTCAGAAGATCTAGTTAACCTTCTCAGTTGTGTTTCAAAATTATCAGGTTGATGAGGTGCAGAAGGGATGGGAACTGGCGCAGGTGCTGCAATGATGGGTGAAACAAGCAATGCAGGCTTGTTAATAGGAATGCGTTGATCATAAAAAACAAACATGTCAGTGATATCATGTGATGTAGGTTCTGTGGACTCAAGGCTATGCTGAAAAGGGTATTCATTCTCTTTAAAAAACAACATCCCTGCTAACAAAGAGAGATTGGGTGGAAAGATTATAAAGTTTGTACCCCTTTTGTGTAGCAGAATAGCCTAAGAATACAGATTTAATGGATCTAGCACCAAACTTGTCCCCATTTGTACTATGATTAACATCATAACATAAACACCCCACAACTCGAAGATGTTGCAAAAAATGGTCCCTTTCAAAAAACACTGCAAAAAGAGATTTTCTGGAAAGTGCAGATGATGGAATTCTATTGATCAAGTACACAACATTTTGGACACAAAACACCCTAGAACTTGATAGGCAAATTGGCTTGGAACCTAATGGCTCTTGCTACCTCAAGGATTTGCCTATTCCTCCTCTCAACTATGCCATTCTGTTGAGGAGTATAGGGGCAGGAATTCTGATGAACTATGCCTCCAGCTCTAAACAGTTCACCACAGTAAGAGTTAACAAATTCAGAACCATTATCACTTCTGAATACTTTTACATTACTACCAAACTGTCTGTGTATTAGATTGAAAAAATCCTTCAATACAAAATATATATTTCCATCATAAGTTGGAATTCTATATAGACCCCAAACATCACCATGTATCAAGTCAAATACACCATTACATCTACTAGTGCTTTGAGGAAATGACAATCTAGTCTGTTTTGCCAAAGGGTAAATACTACAGGAAGGCTATTTTGAAGCAGCTGAAATGTGAGGTAAATGCATTTGTTGAAGAATCTTATGAGGAATGTGTCCTAATCTTCTATGCCACAAATCAACATTGTCCATCAAACTTAGAGCAGTTGAGGGTGCAACAACAGAACTAACAATGTGCGACCAGTAGTATAATCCATTCTCCAAATTACCAGTCCCCTTCACCTCCCCAGTGTGAAGGTCCTGCAACATACAATGGTCAGGATAAACCACCATACAATATTGAAGTTCTTTGGTCAGCTGAGAAACTGATAACAAGTTGTAATTAAAATTAGGAATGTACAGAACATGAGATATGTTTCCTTGCTTAAGTTTAGACTTCCCAATGAGAGCAATAGGAATTTGTTGACCATTAGGTAAATGAACCTTCTTAGATGCAGTGGGGGATAAATTTTAAGTCCGTAAAGCAATGTATGAGTGGATACCATGTGATTAGTATCTTCTGTATCAACTATCCATCTAGAACCAGATGAGTTATGTACTACAGAACAATTGATGATACCTGCAACATCTGGAGACTGAGATCCATGTGAAACATGATGACCTCCTCTTATGAAAGCCATATTTGACTGAGATCCATGTGAAACATGATGACCTCCTCCTATGAAAGTCATATTTACTCCTCCTCCTCCTCCTCCATGACTATGAATACATGCACTTCCATGTCCAGGATGATGATTGTCCACTGCAGCCTGACTGTAACCACCAGAACCCTGAGATGTATAAGGAAAGAAATAAGCAGAATCACCAGAATTGTGACCATGTCCTCCACCCTGCTTACAGATCTCTCCTGCATTATGATTCTGAGGAAAAGGTAAATTTCCATAAGAATGTGCAATCATATGACTCACATTATGAACACCATATTCAAAATTAAATGATTGAGGATTCTGAGAAGAAATAGGCGTATTGTATTGCACATTGCATCCCTCTTTCTTCTTCCCTTTGAACCATGGAGGATACCCTATGAGCTGATAACAATGACCCCTCATGTGACCTTTCGACTTGTAGTGATCACAAAATGCATTAGGATTCTTGTATCTAGGTTTCGAAGGTTGTCTAGCAGTCAAAAAAGCTGGGACATCATTTCCTTCAATTACAGTTTTCATCCCCATAGTACTGCGATCCATATCATATTTCTGACTCTCCTCCTCTGTTATCATCGAATATGTCTGATTAAGAGTTGGTTCAGTTGTTTTCATAAGAATTTGCCTCCTCGCCTGAGAATGTGATTCATTCAATCCTCCAAGGAATTGAATCAGCCGTTGTTGTCTCAAATGCTCAACATAATCTTTCGATTTTGGGCATTCACAACTCGGAAATATCACCATCGTATCATACTCAACCCACAATTCCTTCACCTTTGTGAAATAGACTGAAATAGTATCGGTTCCTTGTGCAATCATAGCTATCTCCCTATGTAATTGGTAGATCCTTACACGATTGACCTTATCGAATCGTTCTTGCAGGTTCTTCCAAACCAGAGATGCATACACAATACCACTCAAGAGGCTACGGGTAATAATGTTCATGAGCCAAGACAAAACAATTGCATTACAGGTGTCCCACTGATCATGATACTTAGCTTCGAAGTTCGCCTTCTTGCAAGCTCCTGTCACAAATCCTAACTTCCGTTTTGCTTGCAAAGCAATTCTCACCGATCTCCGCCACAACACATAATTCTCTGTCCCTGTCAACTTAACAAGACAAAGTACAGATCCTGGAGCATCAGATGGATGCAAGTAAAGAGGATGAGTGTAGGGAATAACTAGCTCTGTAGCCGCCATTGATGTTGATTCAGTCACCTGCTCTGATACCATATTAACGCCTCTAATGGAGGTTTTCTGATATTCTATTCTAGGGAGAAGTTCAACAATGTAAAATAAATTGTGTATTGTCTTGAATGAATCTGAACTAAGTATTACATGTATATATATATACATCTCCTTTTCATAGCTTAACAGAAAGGATCAGTTATAACAAACTTGATTCCCTAACTAACTACTCTGCCACGTCATCTAACTACTAACTAACTGTTGAGTCTTCAATAAATTGCTCTTAAGAAGACTAAAGTTGTTGAACGAAAGAAACAACTACAAGAAGAAGATCAACCAATAAAAGGTAATCACAACAATATTGAAGAGAAGAATGATGAGCATCCCAAAAATTAATTATGTTTAAGCATTTTGTATTAATTTGTTGTTGAGTCAAGTTACTTTCGTATTTATTTAATGTTTTTTTATTTCGTATTGTTCATCTTTTCTTATTATCATGTTGTTTGTTTTATTGATGTATTGCAGTCATCTTTTTTACTAGGATAATTTATTTTATTGTTGTTCAATCAATATTATTATTTGTGTAAGACTTGAAAAGTTGTTGAATTTCAATTTCAATCATATACCCTTCCTCCCCTTTTCTCTAGCTAGATTAACTTAAGTTTAATTTTATTTGATACAAATATTATTTGGAATTTTCTGATCTATAGATCAATGCTTTTCTTTAAATATTTTTAATAAATATTCATTCAAGAAAATAATAATTCTTAGATTGATTGAAAACTTCATTAATCCAAACAACTTATTAGGGTGAAACCAAAATTAGGTCAATAAATGTTTTTTGTTCAAGTTTCCTTTAGTGGAATGAAGATTTTATTAGGCATTGCATAAAATTAAATTATATTACCTTTTTTTTAAAAAAAATCCTCTCTTACTATTACAAAATCTATACTATTAAAAATTTGAAAGTCCTTAAAAAGCATAATCTAAATTATATTACTTCTACGGGGGATCTATTGAAAGAAATATAATAGTATAATGATTGAAGGTGAAAGTTTTTCTTGATTTGTGCTTCTATAATTTATTTGGGAGAAAAAATTATTTGTTTTAATTATGAACAAGTTTGATTTGTTCGAGGAGGTTACTCATGCAGTATTGTCTCTTACAAGTGGTTCGACAAATTTATACTAGAGTCATAAATTGAATAACATATTACTGTCTTTAGTATAAATCAAAAACCAAACATATGTCTTTCTCTAGTATGCATATACAAATTCGTTGTTCAGGAATATAAATTTGAGGCATTGCCAATTGAACCTTTGTGTTAGCTAGTGTTAATTGGAGTAGTCGGATCATTTCTTTTAAAATTGGGTACGCGGATTTGACAGATACTACTATAGAAACAATATTATTTGGTTGCCCCGATAAACTAAATTCCGCATATTATTTTCCTTCCATGACACCATGATGCAAAGTAAGCTTAAGTAGAGGTATCATATATATATATATATATATATATCTTTCATACGTATTTTTTCAAATAAATTGTGTAGGATTAATTGTCTTTTTGAAAAGCATAAAGGGGGAAATGAACAAATGTAGTATAAATTGTTTAGGAAAGGTAAATGTATATTTGATCGAATGTGTTTTAATGCGTAGGGATAAATTTCTTGTGTACATGCTTATTGTAAACGTCTAAGATTAGGACATTATGTTGCAAATCTCCTTCATACTAACGTGTATTTTTGAGCTATATATGTATAGCGCAAACTGCCATTATAAACATTGATAAGATTGTTCTCATTACTACACTTCGTCATGTATATTCACCGCAACTTCTTTTACTAGCAGATTAATTATCAAAATTCTTCTTAACGCCATTTTTAGTTCATCGAGATGTTGATGTAATGTAAGCTAGGTTTGCAAGAGTACTTAGTTCTAGGTGTTCAATATAATAACTATTTGTTATAAAAGTTCCACCACCCTTAACACATATAGCTTTAAGGAATGAAACTTTGTTGTAAAACTACTCTTTACGGATAAATGTGAAAGTTGAAGTATCATCATTACTATGCCCATAAATATTGTAAAGTTTACTCCCGTTATTATTAATATGTCATCATTTTAAATTTCATGTTCCTCAATCGGTAGACATACAATTTTGGACCCTCTGTGAGGTCCAATTCATTTCTGGCTAAAATATTTATTTTTTAAAATCTAACCCTTTATTTTAATAACAATCGTGTTTTTAGATAAAAAATAATCGTGTGTTTTTTTGATAAAGCTTATTTTCTTATTTGGAAAAAAGAAAAAATCACAAAAATATATTCTTTGAATTTTCTTATATTTGATAGAGAGATAGTATTTTATTTTTTTGGCGAATTTATACCACTAGACAGTGCTAGTGGCGTTTTATTAAATAAAAATAAAAACTCACGAATAAGTGCAAGCAAGGGAGGCTAGGTCTTACCTTACCAAATCCTAATGAAGTATTTTATTGTTAATTCCTCCGTCCATTTTTAGTAGTCTTGTTACACTTTTGAAAAATCAATTTGACTAATTTTTAAAGTTAAATTAGATTACATTAATTCGATATATTAACCAAAAAATTTAAATATTCAAAAATCCTATGGAAAGTACTATAAATTGAGTATTATTTTTTGTATATCAATGGAAAAAATATATAATAAAATGTTAGTCAAAGTTCTTATTGTTTAACTAAAAAAATGAAACCGACAACTAAAAGTGGATGTAGGGACTATTTTTGGAAAAAAAATCATAAAGATTGAAAAACCTAGCCTATAAATTAAGAAAGAAAAGACTTTACTCATAAATAAATAAAGAAAAAAGACAATTTTCGTTCATGTACAACACTCAATAGTTCATTTTCTTAGCTATTGAAAACCCCAAAATCGACCATTATCACCACTAGCCAGTCATCAAGTTTGAGGTCCTGGTAACTCCGATCTGAACAAAAATGATTTTATTCAGCAAAGTTTCCGATTTAGGATTCCGATCTGAACAAAAATGATTTTGTTCAATAAGGTTTTTCGTTGAGGATTTCGATATGAGCCTCTAAAGGACTTGAGATTGTTGTGGCACTGTACGAGATCCAGAATCGTGAACTTTTCTTCAATTAAAGGTCCATTTCTTTTATTAAAAAAATAACTTTTATATCAATTTCACTTTCTAAATCTTAATTATTATTATTTTTGTTGAATATTTCGTTCTCACTTTTTTCTTGTTTAAAAGGTGAATCAACGGAAAATACTTGTGTTATATTAAAGATTCATCATTTTTTCTGATTTTTGTTTAAGTATGTAGATTCATCTTTTTTTTTCAATTTTTGTTGAAGTACGTTTTTGTTGTGTTCATTTATGTAAACGGGTCAAATTTATTTTTTACTTTAGATTACTTGACATCAAATACTCTCATTTGATTTTAGTTTTTTTTTTTTTTAAATCATGATTGGTATTTTGATTGTGTGAATGGTTAAAAAAAAAAATCGGAATTGAAATTTTACTATGAATAGTTCTTCAGTGACTGTGCATGGAATGTCCATTTATTAAAATTAATTTGCATTGAATTTGAGTACTAGTTTTCAAATGGGAATTAATGGGCTCTTGAATCCTCTTCAATTGTACCTTTTAGGGGTTAACAAGAGAGAAGAGAAATATTTCTCTTGAACAATGAAATACAATAAAAGAAAATCCTTTTATTTATATAAAAAAAAATTGACTTGGTCCCAAAGTTACTAACCCTAACTTTGCATTATTGTAATACAAAAATATACATTTATAATAATCCTTTTCCTCTTCCATTCTAGGTCTATCCTCCAAGCTCTCCATGGAAGGTAAGTCGATTTGCTGTTACTTGTTTCCGCGTAAATTTGTTGTTTTCTGTGAACATTCATCACTAATTTCGACATTTACATTATTATCATATAGATCAACGTTGGTATCATCTTCTCTTTGAAAAAAAGAGGAAATATATTAGTTAAATTCTAGCAAGGTTATAAAATATGGAAGTTTATTTTAAAAGTGATAGTTTGTACTTTAAATGGTTATTTTCTCTAAGAAGATTTCAAGCCTAATTAAGCAAAAAAATGATATCACTACCTATATATATATATATATATATATATATATATATTATCATTTTACCCTTCATTTGAATACAATTTCTATATTTTAATGTATAAAATGTAAAAATACATTTTAATAACTAATTAGATAATCAATTTTAAAGTATTTATATATGCTTTAAATTATATAATAAAAATGTAATGGAAGAAAAAACAATCACGTGAAGGAATGAAATAACTTACGATACTTTATTAGGTAAAAGTCGAAGCATTTTAAAACATTTTCTCTTATTTAATTCTTTGATTTGATTATGTCTGCTAACTACATGAACATTAAAAGCCTAATTGATCTTACTTGTGAAACTGTGGCAGATAAGATCAAAGAAAAGAATCCAAAGGAAATCCGCAATACCTTTAACATTAAGAATAACTTAACCCCTAAGGAAGGGGACGAGTTTAGAGAGGGAGAATTTGAGTGAAGCTAATATTTTCATATTCTGGCCCATCATATATAAATAAATAAATAAATTTGGCCCATCATGTGAAAAACATCAGCTTCACTCAAATGCCTAGGCATTCTCCTTTCTAACCTCCTCTTCTTCCTTAGGCATGAAGTCATTCTTGATGTTAAATGTTTTACGGATCTCCTCCGGAGTCTTCCCTTTGATCATATCTGTCACAGTCTGACAAGTGAGATCAAGCTGACTCTTAAATGTTTGGACTTCATCTAGTAAATTTCCATAAGTTATTTCATTTACTTAGAGTGATTTTTTTATCTTCCGTTACATTATTATTACATAATATAAAGTGCATATATATGAAATGAGAGTAGTTTGTGATGTGTTTTGAGTCAAGTGGCACAATTTTAAAACATCTATATAATATGGTGATAGCGCTTACGTGTCAGCGTCTCAATTAATTTCTATTTTTTAAATTTTAAAATATCAATTAATTATATATGTGCAGTCTGTTTACGTCATTCATGAAAAAATTGAAACAAACACGTGTACTATTCACAATTAATCGCTCATTTTAATAATTAAAATAACAATTAATTAAACCAACTATTGACAGGTGTCAAATGGAATTTGAAACAAACACGTGGCCTATTCACAATTAATCACTCATTTTAATTTGCAATTTTTTCTAATATATATATATATATACTGTACGGTAATACTATTGTTTATATTCACAATTAATAAAATACTTTTTTTTTTTTAAAACAATTTTAAAGAAGTTTTCACAATTAAATGTTAAAAAATTAAAATCATTCTAAAAATGATTTTGTAACGTGTGAATTTTTTTTGTGGAAAAATAATTTTTCACAACCTCCATAATAAAAATAATAATATTAATAGTAATAATAATAATTATTATTATTATCATCTTTATTGTTTTAAGAAAAACACAACCTATAATCTATATGTTCTATACTTCTATCTTTACTGATAAGAAAATCAAACTAATAATAATATTAATAATGATAAAAAATTTAAAAACATCCAACTAAATAGGGCGTTTTAATTTTTATTTTGAAAAAAAGAAGTAATTATCCAAACTAAATAGGGTGTTTTAAATCTAAACAAATTGTAAAACTAAAATTATTTAAATGTCAACACCTTTACAATTGTAATATATATTGCCAAATGTCAACACCAAAATAATTATCTATCTACTTTTCAATTCTTTTTTAAAAAAAAATAGTTTTAAAAATATTATATTTCTGGATTTTTCACAATAACCGTGCCAAAGAGAACTACTTCGACAGCACTACCACAAAAACCGTAAAAATAGGAACCACAAACACACGTTAAAAATACTCTTATCAGCGTCATCATTAATCCAAATTATTTGGAAAAAGTAACAATTT
>JAJOOS010002869.1:0-24950 GCA_029582725.1 Solanum chiquidenum | reverse complement strand
GTCTGGTGTAATACACAGAAACAGAAGCAGTCCCCTGTTGTAGTGATACAATGTCTTTATGAAGACTATAGGTTCTCGAACCATCTACCCTGTCAAATATTTCCTTTAAATCACTCCAAACATGAGAAACATTTGTAGCAAAAGCAATTCCACTCAGTAAACTCCTCGACATTGAGTTCATCAACCAGGACAGTACTACAACATTCACTCTCTCCCATTCTCCCCACAATTCTTCACTAAACATCTCTTTACTACAAGTTCCATCAATTAAACCCAGTTTATTGCGTCCTAACAATGCTAGTGTAATTGATCTATTCCATAGAGAGTAGTTCTCAATTCCAAGTAATTGAAACGAAATAAGATTTACTCCACTTAAATCTGTAGGACTAAGAAAAAGAGGATGATTGTAGTCAATACCTTGGCCAATTACAGAATTAGGTATTGACATTGATACACCTGTGTTTTCTCCATTGTTGCCTGGAATCGAGTCTGCAGCTGTTCTTCCATTCGTCATCATGATTCACTGCTGATCAACAATTATTTGTGAAAGCTAAGCACTCACCAATTATCTACAGATTTCACCCAAGATTTTGCATAAATCCTATAGATCAACTAATGAACTAATAGATTGATGGATCTGTGAATCTGTAACTCAATTCTATAATCCTCAATCGAAATTGACTATCACAGTAATCACTGTGTGTGGCTCTGATACCATGAACTAAAATGAACTGAAACAGAATTAACACAAAATCTCCATTAACAAGGAGCTAAGATAGAAGAAGATAAACTCTCATTGTTTGAGTTCAAAGACTAACTATTACAATGCTGAAAAGTACTATTTATAGAATCTAACTTCTAATCAAACTAACTAACTAACTTGAAAGGAATTAGTTGTAACAATACAAAAGGTCTATACTACCCTTGAGCATCTTGTTGAAATAGCTAACTCCTTAACTACCTTACACTCATATCTCATCAAAAACAAATATAAGACAACCACTTTCTTGAATATTATGATAACATTGTCAAACATTTAAATTACCAACTGCACAAACATATACCAAATTACTGAAGAAATGGACGATAATTAATCTTCTTTTCATTTTCTCCTATTAATTTTTTAAAAAGAAGAATTTAAGACATGCTAAAGCAGAAGTTTGATTTGTGCCCTGTCTGGGGCACACACAAACAAAAACAACATAAAATGCTTTTTAATTAGTTTGAAGCTTTTGCTATTGGTCCATCTATAATCTAAAAAAATATAGAAACGTACAGCAACTCGAAAAAAATCGACAATTGTCGAATGTGTGATTAAAATTTATTCGTAAATCAACATTTGTCAAAAGACTGTTCTGATTGTGATTAAGATTATTTTTAAAGTTAGTAGGTAGGTGCAACAAATTAAAGGATGATATAAGTATCTGATTAATATGTACGCCTTATCTGGTTGGCTCATTAATATGCAGTGTTTAACCACTAAGAAGCAAACAACTTAATTCCTTTATCTCTCATTCAATGTTTGTTTCTTGTTTTTCCTTAACCTTTTTCTCCAGTACACTGTACCTACTCTAATCTAATCACTCCTTAGTTCTCATCACACAAGTGTACCTATGTCAACAGATTCTTTAATTTCAACTTTTAACATGACAAAATTAAAAGACATTATAATGTATTCTACATATCTTTAGTATAAAATCATAAGATTCAAGACTTTTTTACTTTAATTTTTTAAATTTTGTGTCAAATTAAAACTAAATAAATAAATTAAATAGTACGCAGGAATATATATATATATATATACATACTTTTAGTGGAAAGCGAATATGCATCCGAGCGCACTCACTATGACAATACATAAATTCATCCATCCATGTTTGGTAGAGTGTATTAGGGATATAATGTGTGTATTAGCAATACTTTGTTTGGTACACTTTTTCATGTCGTGTATAACTAAACTCTATTGCGTATTAAGTTGTGTATTATTAATACCAAGGAATTCTAGGTATTAGTAATACATAGCATTTTAACACTTGCAGATTAAATAATTACAAAACTATCTTTAAAGTCTTTTCATTTTCTTTGTTGTCATAAGTTTTTATTTTTATGTTGATTTTTTTTTAGTGTCTTTTAATTTATTGGTGTCTTAATAGGCTTTATGGCATCTCAAGTATCTTTAAAAAAAATAAAAAAAAAATATAATTTAATCAAAAAATTTACTATTGTGACGATAAATTTTAAGCAGCCCACTGCCTCACCCCAACTTATTAACTCAAAAAAAACAAAACTTATTATCACATCCGTTATTCTTTTCTTCATTAGTAGTACATAAATTCCTTAAAATATGATAAAAAAATGAAGGTAGAATTTTTTTGTTGTAAAAGAATCTGATCTTAGTTGATTTGGTAATAATTAGATGTGAACAAGTAAATTACTATCTTTTTCTTGAATTGATTGCATTACTTTTCTGTATTTTATTAGTATTTGATGACAACCTAAATGCTTTGTTTTCAATGTAGACAAAAAAAAATTGCCAATTTTTTACAAAAATATTTTGACTCAATAGTATAACTATTTAATATTATTTTTGAAAAAAAAAGAAAAAGAAGAATGAAGAGTTAATGATGTTTAGCAAAGAAATATTTTTTTGATGTTTTAGCAAATAACTTTGTTGCAAAGGAAGTGTACAAATAAATAAAGTGTGAAGGGTATTTTTGTAAACATATATTTTTAATAAAAATTATGCAAGATTTGTTATTTTTAATACATCAAACCAAACAATGTATAAGAAATAATGCTTGCATAACTAATGCATGCATTACTAATGCAAGCACTATTAATGCAAGCACTACTAATACACTATATTTTGTATCATTCTTATACATTGTACCAAACAACTTAATTATGAAGTGGTACATTACGTGTACTATCATTACTTTTACAATATCGACCTCGACTCATTTAAAAGTATATGATTACAACACTAATTTTTCACTTTATTTGTTAGCAAGTATATCATGTCTATATGATTTTACTAGACTTGAAAAAATTATGTTACTTCAAGGTTTAGATTAAAATTAAATATACATCCCTGCTAAAAAAATGAAGGAAAATAATTGAAAAAGGAGGAGTGGAAATTAAACTGTTACTGCATCAAAAATAATCTTTAGCGATTATTAATTAATGACAATAACTAAATTATCGTTAACTATGTATTTTTAGCAGCAATTAGCATTCTTTTGTAAATGTCCCTAAAGCCTTTATTTGACCTTATTAACTTGATTATTATCAGCTTATATATGTAATATTGTGAGATTAATAATCCATTCTACTTTCTTGCTTTTGTAATCTGTCCTTTAAAATATTTGCTTTTTAAAAAAAAGACCATAATCTGTACTTTAAATATTTGCTGCTGATTCATTTTCTTTTTGTTGAGAGATTTGTCTAATAATACCCGACCATTGCTTAGTATACTTTCCTAAAAGCCTAGTAATATCATTCTTTTATATGGTGTGTTTAACTAGACACACAAATTTTAAAAAGAAGAAGACTTTTGTCCAATACCAAAATTATTCTTAAATTTGTGATATTAAATATGTCGTGTTATTTTAATGGCCGTAAAAACATGTTATTAAAGCCTAAAGGTAATTTGAAGTTAGGTAAATAACTTGAAACTATTGAAGGTGACATTTTTCTTTAAATAGACTACAAAGTCGCATGCATGTATTTTACGGTGAACACAGCACATTATGTGACAGTTTGATTACACTAATAACTTTTTACATAATATGGCAGCAATAAACTTACTTCCCTTTCTGCCCTTCATTTCACATATGCAAATTTTGAACATAGATTCAGTCGAACATACACGGTCTACTCATTGCATTTTTCACAAAAATATTAATGACAGTCTACATCACCACCTTCATATTTACAGCAGGTAGATAACTAAAGTTGAAATGTTTCAGCAAATTCCAACTGATGGAATTGTAGCCAAACTATAATTTAATCGTCTGAAGATAACAGTTACAGCTGACGATTATAAGCCAAAGTCATCATTGCTGTATGATTTTACTAGCCTGACGCTAATGAAACTCAAGAACCAATTACACCATATGTAGCTTCATTGAGTAGGTTCAGTGGTATATATATACCTTTCTAGCTTGCAGGTGTTTCTGAATGTTTACATGAGATGCGAACAGCTTCTTCCTGGGTTTTTCCGTCTAGGTACTTCTATGTTGATTTAGAGAAGCTTCCAAGAATTTTCCGCATACATGAAAGCACTAGAACAAGGTCTGAAACGCACAGGTCTACTTGGGTGGCCGCTCTAGTGCTATCCAACCAAATTTCCCTTTTCGGAAATCTTGCAAAATACGAAATGCTGCTTGATTATTGTCCGCATTAAATAACTGAACAGCCAGCTTCTGAACAAATCTGCAACCAAAACAAACAAAGATCAAAATGGAAATATAGAACAAATCCTTGCAGGGGAACCCATAACTTCACATGCACCCTTTGGGTATAATATGCCATACTCACATTTTACCACAGCGCCCATCTGCCTCAATCTTGTAGCGGTCACAAAGAACTTTATTACCTGGTCAGAGTGACCCATGTCAGAAAAATATAAGGCAGCATGCATACAACAAGCTTAAAATGAACTATTTAGGGACAGCCAACCCCTAATGCAAATGAGTTGTTACATACAAGAGGCTCAAAGTACATGCCGAGGTGCAATAAAGATCTAACAGGATGAGTAATTAGTCTTATCATCTAAATAAGATCCGGTAATGAATTCCGACGCATAGTAGCTTCAGCAACATGTTACAACAAGAAATCTACCTACACGAGTGAAAAGCATGTGCTATCTGAATGACAGGAAACTAACCAACAGTTGGAAGCCTTGAAAGCATCTGTACAAGAATGGCTGCAACATCTGCAGCATCATAAGATCTCTCTCCAATATCATCACATATGGCAAGCTTTATTGCTGCTGTCTGATCACTGATCCTCATAGGAATTATGCCAGGTGAATCCAGTAACTCTAGATCTTTCCCAAAACGGACCCACCTTTTAATAAAAATGAGCAGTAGACAATCAAAAGGAAGAAGAGTCTGTAAAATCTAACCCAGTCTTTTCAAATTAAATTGATGATAGTCTTCCTTCTTGCATAACAATTAACAATTACATGGACCTAAGTATGGTGAAAATCTTCACTCAGTTCGACTTAGCAAATCATTTTTTTTTGAAATAGATTGCTATATATTAAAAAGGTACTCCTATCAATTTCTATGTAATGCTTGATTCTAAAATGACTGGAAAATCGAAGCAGTTTAAAAGGAATCAGAATGAGATGGTGAAATAGAGAAGAAGGTACAACCCTGTCACCCCCTTGTCACTTAAAAGTAAAGAAGAGATACACGCTTTGGAATCAAAATTTTGTGGGATAATTCATGGAATCTAATGGCGAATGAACTTGCCGCAAAAGAAAAGAGCAAGGAGCTATGGACTTACTTCAGCTCTCTGGTAACACCTGGTCTTGGGGCTGCAGCACACATCCGGCGCTTCAGCAAACGATTTACCAGAGATGACTTACCAACATTTGGATACCCAACTACACCAGCTCGAACCTGTCAAATATATAAAATTCTCACTCAGAAAAAACTAACACAGAAGAAGCAGACATGAACATCCTATCTAAGGAAGTAGTTCCATAATTTTGTCATTTCATCTACTAGTGAACCTAATAAGAATTTTATATTCTGTTACATAATTTCCATCTGTTGTTCATCAGTACATTGGTACAAGATTACAGCAGCAGAAATAACACTTTTCCCCTGGTGTACATTCAAACCCAAATTATTTGACAGTAAGACTTTGATGTTCGCCATTGAACTCCTTGCATTTCTTTTATATCACGGTAGATCCTTCCAATGGTCTATATGTAAAATTATAAATGATGAAAATGACAGATTAAATACAAAATGCTGGCATTAGTCATGAGCAAACTGAATTGGTGGTTTGAATGAAAAAAATCATTGGTACTTGAAAATTGAAATGTGCTCACACAGATCGACCAGTTTAAATGCTTCTGACGGTCAATATGTAAATGATGAAGATAACATATAAATTTAAAAATCAGAATTAGATTGCTAACATCAGTCACGAACCAACTGAATTTGATGGATTGAAGTAAGTAATCACTTAAGTTTCATTTGTCTTGACAATTGTAATGAGCTCACAACAGATCTACAGTCTAAAGGCATGGATGATATGAGCTATTATCAATCTTAGTAGACTCACTGGGCGAGGGAGTAGTCCTTTTGCTTTACGTTTTATGTTCACAGTACCCGCTAATGCTTTCGCCAACCTTCCAAGCTTCAGTGCTCCCTGAAATTTGTCCAATACATGAATCAACAAATTATAAAATGACTGTTTGTTGGAGCAGAAACAAGTAAATGCTATTCCAATCACCATTCCAAGCTGGCCATTGGAGTAAACAACTTTAATCCCTTGATTAGCATAATAAGTTGCCCAAGCATTCCGATCAGCAGTTGATATCATATCTTCTCGATTCAAAACCAAAATCCTCTTTCTGTTGCCAAGCCATGAGTCCATCTGCTCATCGAAGTTGAATTACTAACAAAACAAATAGATGAAAGTTGAAAGGAGACAAGATAAGAATCTCACATGCAATAGGAGTCAAGAAAATTTATTAATGGCTTGGTATACTGAATGGAAGTCAAGAAAAGGAATTATGAACTGCACATGTATACTCTATCCTGATTCAAACGGGATTCTTGAGTATCTACTTCATAGCACTCTCTTTGCATCATAGGAAAAATTTTCCTACATCTCATTTGCTCTTGTTTGGCTGTGCCAAAGGGGAACAGGGTCAGAGTGATACCTATGAATAATCTACTCTTTGAAGCTGCAAACCATCAAAGTGATCCAAGGTTTTGTTAAGTATATTATTAATTTCCAAAGTTCAAAACACACTCCCTGAAGTGATTAAACTGCAATTCAATAGGCACATTTCTAAGCCAGACGAGGAAAACCTCTGAGATGGAGTATCAGTTTATACTAATCACAAGCGCGATGTAGAAAGAATAGGCGAGGCCAAGAGG
Source organism: Solanum chiquidenum (assembly GCA_029582725.1). NCBI lineage: Eukaryota > Viridiplantae > Streptophyta > Magnoliopsida > Solanales > Solanaceae > Solanum > Solanum chiquidenum. The sequence goes on along the minus strand of JAJOOS010002869.1, from coordinate 17,823 downwards.
AAAATAGCTGGCCAAGTGTTATAGAGGCAATCCATATGCAGAATACCAAGCAGTCCCATTTCTAATCAGAACTGTCAAGCATAATATCAGATCTCAAATGTGAAATGTACTCCTAAGCACATTCTCCAATTCAAATAAAATATAATGATCGAGTTCTCAAGCTGTTTGCAACACTCAACTTTTACACAACAAGCCTTAAGTGGTAAAGATTGTTTAGGATGGCACAGTGGGCCACATCTACCTAGCTGTTGGGAAAGCAGGCTAGGTTACTAGCACATCACTACCCTAGAGAAAATGCAAATATAACAAAACATTCAATAATCTAGCCAAAAAGCAAAAAGGCAAAGCATAAACATGTAAGTTTCTAACCTGAGGATGACTTGTGGACATCGGGATTCTTGCATCTCGAACCTCTATGACAACATCCATTAGTTTCAACTGTTCCTTGAGCTCTTTCTCAGTTTTCGCGATATGACCAGGATACCACTATGTAAATAATAGACACATAGTGTTAGAAGGTCAAACATTCAACAAGGAAACACATGAAAATTTTGAAACATACAGAAGGTCAAGGTCAAGTTCGCACCCTGAGCATACCTGAACTGGTCGTAAAGTCTTTGTCCAATGGTAAAGATCGGTTTCTAGATCATTCCAGTCATATTCTTCTTGAATGTCTTCAAAAGAATTAAAAAGTTTTGAATTCTGACTGCCAGACCCTCCAGCACCTTTCCAACCAACAACCTGAAAAGTTCATTCACAAGAATGTTACTTCGTGTAATGGATAGTTAAAGAGACCCTTCTAGGAGAGTTTCCAGAAGTTTCGTGTAATCGATAAAATAAAGTTAGACCAAAAGTTCAATAAGAGCAAGAAAAACTTAATCAGCATTTAGATTACATATAATACCCACATAAGAGAGCATTTTTATGTGTCTAAGTGTTGCATGTGAGAATGAATTAAGAAATACACCACTATTGAATATTGTAGCCTAAAAGAAAAACCAAAACCTAATATAAACCACAATCCATGAATGTTGTTTTACACTTGGGATGTTCAAAATTGAACGTAATCGATAAGCCAACCGTAAAATTGGCTTATTGGTATTGGGTTATCGAATAAACAGTTGGTGAACTGATTAGAATTTTATAATTAACGGCTTATTGGTGTGGAGGCGATGATTCAATTTCCTTATCCGATAAACTATTAACCTGTTAAGAGTTACCATACTTAAACTTTTATCTTAGATATATTAGTCTCATATAATATTTTGCCATAATATATTATATATTGTTAGTCCTAAAGCCGTAAAGCCAAAAACTGAAAAACCTACTTACTTTTCTATTGTATTAACTATTATATTATTATTAATTTATATTTTTTGCAATATAGAAGAATTTTATAATTTAACTGCATTTAAAATAGTGAAAAGAAATTCTTCAAGTGCGTTCATGGAAAAAAAAGGGTAGAGGTTAGGCGATACACCATCCGATAATTGTTAATCCATTATCGAACCAACCATATATTATTAGTTGGCTAGCGAATTAGTAAATTTAAAAACCAATATCCCATAGGCCAAACCATTAAGCGAAATTATCCGCCCGATAAGCAGCCCTATTTTACGCTATGAGCCAACTGTTACATTGAGACTGTATGATAAGAGTCGGGTTACCAGAATAAACAAAAAAATAATGCGGAAGCGACATTATAAAGATTAAAGACAGAAATTGAAAGATATGCGAAATTCAAGAATAAAATCCCCAATTTCAAGATAAAGTGCTAAGAACCCTAATTGATCTTAGTATTCAAGATTAGCGGATTAAAACTAATTATGATACTAATAGAGTCAATTCAAGAACTTAGATCAAAAAGTGATCTAGACTCCTATTACGAAGAAACTAGAGACAATAATTAGTATAAGACTAATTACCTTCTTTAATTTACGAATAAGAACCAAAGATATCAAGTTAAAGAATTAATTTCACCTTTTAATAATCGATCTTATAAGGTTGTAAGATAAATCTCAAGTAGAGAATCAATCTTATAAGGTTGTAAGATAAATCTCAAGTAGAGAATCAATCTTATAAGGTTGTAAGATAAATCTCAAGTAGCCACACACAAAGGTGTAAAGAAGAGAAACTCTCAATTAATAATAATGTTAATCACGTCTATTCTTAAAATAATAAAATCAACCCCTATATATAGGAAAAACCTATCCCAAATAGAATGAGATTTAAATCCTACTTTTAATGAAACTTTAAACCAGGAAAACTTTTAAACTAGAAAACTTGTAAACTAGGAAATTTTAAACTAGGAAAACTTTAGACTAGGAAATTTTAAACTAGGAAACTTTAAAATAAAGGTTTTTAAACTAGGAAACTTTGACGAAACTCTGACTTTAACCATTCAGCTTTTTGGACTCTTTTATTGGGCTTCGTGTGGCCCAATCTTCTTTCTTTTGGACTTGAATTTGGAGACAGCTTTCGTGATAAACATATTCTTGATTTTTCATTGAAGCCCGTTAACTTAAGTACAAGTAGGCTGACATGGATGCTATCACTGCATTAATTTTTTAAAGAGATCTGAGGCTGTCATATATTTCAATTATGGATTTGTTTTTTTGTTTATGTAAACAGAATACTACATTAAATCACATTAGGTGATAAGAACTGATGAAACCTAGACCAATGAAGTCAAAATGTATACTCTCAATAACCGCTAAACTCATTTCTGGTTATTCCTCAGCCAATAACATCAAAACAAGGCACCCTTCAAAGACAAGAATCCTAGCCTGAAATAACCGCCGCATACCATCTTAAGAGAAATGACTATAATTCTAAAGTCTCGAGTAAGCTTCAAAACAACCACATGGGAACATCATCTTGTGCCCATGAGTTAGAAGAGAAGTCCTAACTAGTCTGTATTGAAAATAAGTATCCTACAAGAAGCATCTTCATTCTTCAACCGCTGTGAAGCACTAATATCCAGAACATAATGCTACTGATGCTTGAGCAAATAAAAGAGCTGAGAGATCGAGCTCCTTTAAACTTGCACTGGGCATGGCATCCTAGATACTGATGTCCTGCCTTTACTCGACTTTGTATTTCTTCCCTAGCATTACTTAAATCTACCCTAGCACTTGAGTTATCTCATGCTCATTCACCTTTAAGTCACACTTTATTCAGCAGCTCACACCATCTTTATCATACCTTCATTATAGGCCAAAACTTGCAGTCTCTGGAACCTACCTTACTTGGCTTCGAGGGTTACACAAGTTCTACTAGAGACAATCCAATTATGTAACACTACATTTGATTCCTCCTGACTATGTCCTAATTCGATAGATTCTCCAAGAACTATTTTCACATCCAGCTTATCCAATCTCATATCTATAAAAAAAAAAAAAATCTCTTGGAAGGGACACTTACAAACTCCCTAAAGCAATATCTATGACCCATTAATAACTTCTGGTGTATTGCTCCTTTACATAGACTAAATACCACAGAATGCAGCTTCCTCCTCTCAGCAACAGTCCTTTCTCCATGGTCTCACTCTCAAATTTGAAGTTTGTTTCGTCTCAACACCTCCATCTCTAATACTCTGAAGTTCTTCCTCCATCTGAATATCTTTTTTGGCAACCATTAGGGAATTAAGCAGTTTTTTTTCTTTTAACTATACAAAGTTATCATTTATCCTGCTTTTTATGTACTTCTAAAAGTTGTATTTCAAAAAAATAAAATTAACATATTTATGTTCTAAAATTAACAAAAAGATGGGATTTTAAGTACTTCTTACGTAATTGCTAATTAAAATAGAAGTCTAAAAAATTGATGTTCCAATTACAGAAAATTAGATGTCTTGGCGAACTCCGTTTGTTCATTTAGGGGTTGGATGGAGTACTATGCAACTATTGGCTAATTTAGCACCTTAGAGAGCTATAAAACAAGTGAAATTTTGTATAATGCATACTTCTCCACTAACTATAAGCAGATATTGCAGCACCTCAGAGAGCTATAAAACAAGTTATTATGCTGCTTCAAAGCAAAAGGGCAAAATAAAAATTCAGCTTTCAAGCTTTTCTCTGTACCAGCGTAAATATAACACGGGAAATATTATACAGTTTACCTGAATTGTGGAAGAGAGAGAAGAAGGATTGGCAGAGGAGATGGCTGCCGGTGGTTGATTGTTCCGGCAACTAAGAGACCGGCCGCCGGCGAGTGTAAGGCCAGCGCTGTTCAGCAACAAACCAGGGAACTGTGTAGCCATCGGTTGCAGATTATCGCTTCAGATTTACCACTGCACAAGACATTTGAACATATACTTTGAAAAGCTTGTTGGTATACGCAAAGGATATTTTTTTGGTCTACTTTTAAAATAATACTTAATAATAATAATATTGCTTGTTAACAAATAACGAATTTATATACTTTTAAAAAAAAATAGAAGTATTAGACATATAATTATCTTTATAACTTTGACTGCAAAGGTGTTTTTTTGTAAAATAAAACTAAAATCAACCAAACAGTTTTGGTTCTTACTTAAAACTTAGTATTGGAAAATTTGAAACAAACGTTTGTAGATCCTTCATGTATTCAGAAGCCTCAAATTTGTTTTGCTCTTCCTATTTTCGTTAAATTTCCTTGTTCTCATTTGGAAATTTTATTATACAAGGGAAAGAAGCTTAATTATGCAAAACCCAAAATACGTGTGTGTGTGTGTATGCTATTCAAATAGAAAAATAATTGTAATTGACATACAGACCTAAACCTCGAGGGAATTTTTTAAAACTCTCATTAATTTACCAGAGATCATTGTCATTTACATCTAGCAAATAGATACGGATGGATTATCTAAAGTATGAAAGTTGGTGGGATGAGACCCCCAATAATAATAATACAAACATGTAATCCCACAAAGAGACTATTTCTGATAGGTTCTCAACAATACAGATGAGATCCCAATAATATTGTGGATAAGTTACATCATAAAACCCGCAATTTATCTGAAAGAGATTTAGGAGCATGGCTCTGGCGTCGCAACTGAACTTCATGCGCTACACTAAACGTCATAACAAATCTGGAATTGCTAGCGATGAGAGGTTACACATAACTCATGCAATTAGAGACGAGTGGAATAAAACCCACTTCCTCTACATTTTACATCATTTAATCAAAGAATAAAAATGAACCTAAATCTCTACATCAGAGGTCAGCTTGAATTGGCCTGCTCAGCACCCTTACAAAGTACGCACGTGTCTCAGGTAATAAACGTTGAATCAATTGTGAATACCTACATGTAACAAGATTATAGTGTGTTAATTAATACACAATTACATATTTGTTTAGGATGTCTGTTTTTCTTCCAAGAAATGATGAAGCAAAAGGATAGGAACCTGGACATACCATACCATGGCATGACACTTAACTTGTCAAACTTCTCCAATGTGAAGACAATGCAAGCATTTCTTAATGACAATGCATTGAAAGCCTCTGATAACTCAAACATCAGAGAGACATTTTTGCACTGAGATATCCTATAGAAGATAAGAAATTATCAGGAGAAACCCGACATAAATCCTCCTCTAAGACAGAAAGGTCCCCAGCACTCACCTGTGCAATTGCATACTCACACAGATGCTTAAGGCCCTTAAGAAGATATTGATCAGCAGCCCTTAGAAGATCCTGTGCAACATCCATATTAACATCAACAGATCCCGTGTATATGTACCTGCAAACAATAAACATTCCTGTCTTCAATATTGCTAGATTGATTTGTATCCCACATGTCACAGAGATTAAACAGCAGTGCACCTCATCATCAACTCAAAAACATTCCATGGAATGTTGGGGATCTCTATATCTTTGGCGTCTCTCTCCTGCAATAAATAGATAACAGATCATCAGAGTTTTGTACTCCATATTTGTGCATTCAGCCACGTCACACTTGCAACATTTCAAATAAAGATGTTTGCCTTTTAGCAATTTTGCAAAGACCATTTGATAGTCGATCTAAATTTGTCAAAAGGGAAAGGTAAGCAGTAGAAGACAAATTTTGGGAGCAAAAACAGCTTTCCTCTTGTGTTGCTAATGATCAATTTAGAAACCAACAAACCTAAAAGTAAAAGCAATAAATCTTTATGCCAACTATTCTACTTACCCTGTAGCCACCATCAAACATTACTCGAAATGCATCAGAAGAAGAAAGTAAACAAATTCTGTGGTCATAAAACCGTTTGCCTGGTGAAGGACCAAAAAATCATTAAGATACACCTTGAAATGAAGAAGATGACAATATTTGAATCACAAAACTGCTGCTACCTTCAACTAAAAATGTCACATCAGATAGCGTAGAATTATTTACATACTGCTCACCCAAATAGACCTGCATAAAGAAATGCACAAGGAGAAAATAAGGAAAAGAGATGTAATATAGGATCATATACATTGTCTAATTACTGCACCATGAATGGTCATGAACAACCTCTAAGTCAATTGAGAAAGAAAAGACAGAAAGCGGACATACAAACTAAAACACATGAAAAGCTCAGACAACATTATTGATTGGTGAAGAAAGTGAACATCAAGTAACTGTGGCGAAAACAGCCTATGGAATCTGTCAACATGCGAACCCTCCTCAAACGCTCACCAAAGTGAAGACGAGTTACTCCCAAAATCTAAATCCTTTAATGTAGGGATAAGCAAAGCCCTCATATTGCCTAATTGGTTCTCAGAATACACCAATCATGCCAGCAATTAAGGGTCAGTGAGTGAAGTTTTCAGAACTCAACTGTTTTGTATTACTAAGACCATAAAAGATTGACAAGGTTATAGACCTGAATAAGAAATCGACAGGAAGACCAAGTCTTGGTATACACACCCTCCCAGAACCAAAAAAATATCGCTCAGTGAAGCAAATTTAGCATATCAAGAGAGGGTTCTAAGGTCTTCTACCCCTCATCAGCATAACAGATACCATCCAAGAACAAATAAAAGGTATATCATACTCTAAATAGATGCTTTTCTCATTATAAATGTGGTATAAACAGCAGCATATAACACAAGAAGCTGTCACAACGTGAGAAGCAAACTGAACTACAAGATGGGAAGAAACTGCACGACCAGAGTTTTTATGCAGTAATTCAAATGGTTGGTAAAGTATACATTGTATAAAATTTGCATGACAGCTACATAATAACTTTCAAGTCTTGACTCTTGAGGTAACACTAGCAAAACTTGATTTGACATATGTTTATAAAGTAAATGGTAAAAGCTTCACAAATCATCACAATCAATGATTAAATTTGAACATCAGACAGTTCACCGTACATCTTCGAAATGCTTGATGATTATACGAACATAGCTTAGTGTTAACTCGGTGCGAGAAGCACCAAATGTAACAGTGAAAATTAAATAAAAACCCATAAATGACTAAGGGCCTTACAGGATAGACTTGAAGTTCCTGTTGAGAGACAGAATTGGCAGGAAACACTAGTATCCAATCATTTTGGTAACAGTCCTTATTAATGAAATTGTTCATCTTCTTCACAGTGGCAAGTGAGTGCACAAATAGACCAAATGGTACATGCAATATACAGAGAAAATTAAAGTACCAATTAACGTGGAATTCATTCAATAACAAAACATAGCTCCTATTGTATAAGCAAGTTCATGTAGTCAATAACAAAAAATAGGTCCTATTCTATAAGCAAGCTCCAGTGTAATTATTTTGTAATTTTTGTACAGTATCAATATTGTAGTATTTTTCCAACAAGGGAGACAACTTCACATAAGGTTAGCCAATTACTAATTTATTATATACACTGTTCGAATTGTGAAGCATTTGATTTTCTCGTACTAGATCCCAGTTATCGACTAGTTGGACTTACCAAGAGTGTCACCAACCTGGAAAGTTTTACTAGAAGCCCACATATGGAAGTCAACATTGTCTCCATTCCAACTGCCGGAATCACCAACTTTGTACACTGTGCCGCCAATCACGGTTGTGCTGAAGAAATAAAAAACAACCATCATCGAGAAGAGAAACACGGCTTCCTTTGTGAAGATCATGACTTGACCTCCAAAACAGAAAAACAGTAGGTGTTCTGGAAATTCAAAAGGAGTTACTTAGAACTCAAGGGATATTGTAGCAGCAGTTTTGCATGAACTATCAGTATATAACTGTTCAGCAGACTTCTGCTGCTGAATGCACCATGATGTTTGAGTGAATAAAGAGCCAAGGCTGATCTGGGAGTCCAGTAGCCCTCACAATTTGTGCATGAATTGAGCTAATTGTATGAGCAGAATGTGTTGCATGCTCTAAGAAAGCTATGCTTAAGTGTAACACTTATTTCAGTGTGACTGGATATAACTTCAAATTAGAAAGAAAAAAATCTGTCTCTCCAAAGAATTTCTTTGGGCAAAATTGTATCTGCATCGTGCTAACTCCAGGCAAAATAACCTTAGTAGTAAACAAAAAACAACAAACCCAGTGTAATCCCACAAGTGGGGTCATGGGAGGAGGGTAGAGTGGTAGAGTGTACACAGACCTTACCGTTGAGAAGGTAGAGAAGTTGTTTCCGAAAGACCATGGCTGAACAAACAGTGAAAAAGAGACACTAGCAACAAACATAAACAACAAGAAGATGATAATAAGAAACCTTAGCAGTAAGCACTACTAAGGTTGTCCAAGTAGTTCTCCAACCTTAGTAGTAAACACTCCAAGATGCATTTCAATGAGGTAAATAAAACAAATTTGGTGACCAAGCCAACATACTTATTTCAATTATGCTATAAAATTCCAAAGTAAAATATTACAGGAGTAGAGAAAACCACTCATCAGCATATAAAACATAGATCTAAGTTCAGTTTGCAATAGATTAAATCTCTAGTTCAACTATTTAAAGAGAATCATCCAACCAATAGAACCTAACATGAGTTATGTATAACTTCTTAGGGGGGGAAACAGTTGAAACTAGCCAATATCACCACAACTCGATTCCTCGTGTTGATAGAATTCTCTTTATGCTAAAGAAGTAGCTACTTGTGAAGTAGAGAAGCCAAGTTCGACTCGACATCTTCGTTGGCTTTGTGATCAAATGACTCATCACCAATATATAGGTCTAGGATTGATCTGCATAAGAGTTTGCTTTGTATGCTTCCCACTTCCTTTCCATCAACTACAAAAGATAAACAGAACCTAAGCTTCATCTAAGTGATTGATGCTAGAGCAAACTTTAAGCAAACAACTAGAAAGAAAAAAGATCGGAAACTAATATATTGCGAATTTAAAGAAAACCGACAAATATTTTAGTTATTCTTCTATGGTCTATGGAACTGACGGGCAATTAATTAGCTCATCAGTTTCTTACCTAAATGCATGTAGAGCAAATCTCAACCAACACTTCAATACTGTTTAACTTAAGTCTTTTTTTAATATGGAATGTCTTTAACTTATTTATTAGTCACTTTGACAGGTGTATCAGCCATATTGGTAAAAAAAATCATCACTAGTATCTTGCGGAAGCATATTTTCAAGAGCTAACAGGCTGATAGTAAAAATCATCACTAGTATCTTGGCGAAGAATATTTTCAACAGCTAACATATAACAATTTTTATTTTATTTTTTTGGTTTTATAGACAGTGAAGCTGGTAAAGACCAGAAAATCTATATCTGTATAAAAGAGAACAGGGATGGTTGATTGGTGTAATACTACACAAGCATAATTTCCAGCATGACTTCTGTAACCAAATTCAGGAAAATGTTTAGCCACTTCCCACAAAGGAAATGTAAGGGTATAAAATGTGCCAACTGACAGTTCAATTGGGATATTTATGGTATTGTTCTTGTATAGCGCTCACTTGAAGTAATTCCCCTTCATTGTAGCCTCTAACATACTGCTTCGAAAGCCAACCTTATTAGGGAAATGACTAAAAGAAATTAATGTCTTATGCATCCATTCAATAGCTCTTCAATAATTTGAGCAAGTGATAGCTACAACATTTTATTTTTTCTCAAAGCACACAGACACACATGCACGTCCCGTAGGCGCATACACTGAGAGATTGAGAGTCTTCACTTCAAAAGATTCGTATCAGATCGAAATATGAACATTGTAGAAAAAGTGGAAAAAAGACAGAACTTTGAGCTGTTCATTTCCAAAATACTGTCAACAGAAATAAATCATCTTACTTGTTGTGTGGAGTATGTAGTCATGATCTCTGGAGAGTTCAATGATAGATCCCCGAGGTAATTTAATTTCATCTTTAAACTGGGAAGTGAACCTACAGTTGCAAAAGGCATTTTTGGTTATATAAGAACTAGGGAACTTATCCGCGCTTCACGCGGTTAAAAAGATGATAAGATGTCAATGATTTTATGAAAATATAATATAGATAGAAGAAATATTTATAATATGTGCATAAATATTATAGATATATCCCGACGTAAAAGTGATTTCATAAAGAGAAATGTTTGGTCAGTAATTATATGACTTCCAACAAAGTCATAAGTTGTTACTTTGGACCAAAAAATATTATAAACTTACGATAATAAAAAATTCGTATAAAATATAAAACAAAAAAAATTATGGAGAGAATATAAATAAATAAATAATGCAACATCATTCTTATGATCTTAATTATTAAGAAAAAAATACGAAATTAATGCACAATTTTTCAAACTCTAATGTGATCATTTCAAAAAAGTCTTACAATGTCTTTATTTATAGACATTTATATTTTTACAATAAAGAATAAAATGAATGCAGAAATAGTAATTAACACAATTCTTTTTATTATTATAATAATAATAACAATATTCTTGGCCAAAGAGAGGTGTCAATTTTTATTCATTCATTGTTCTAGTTTTTCCTCTTATTTTTCATCATTATCTAAATAATATTCATATTTTTAATTTTGCCTCTATCCTTTATTGTAGTATTTGTTTTCTATTTTATTAATTTTTTCTTCTTTTTCTCTTTTCCTTCCTCTATCCTACTTAATAGTAACTTTTTATAGTAACAAAAACACATCTTCCTTAGGATCTTAATCATAAGAAACATAAATGGTTCTTTGCACTGTAAAAACATATCATAAAAAAACCGTATTTCAATATTTGATATATATTCAAATTTTCTAATCTATCAATAGTAGTGTTTGAACCTTGATAATAATTAGCATAAGACAAAGTTACGGTAATTAATTTTTGTCTAACGAAGTACAAACAAAATGCTCTTACCTTCCAAACTTAAGAAATTAGATAGAAAGAACACAATGCACATACCTTCATTAGGACCTTAATCATAAGAAAATAGATTTTTTTTAAATATTAATGAATCAATGCACAATCTTTGAGCTCTTGTCAACACTCCCTCTGACTAACTAACTGATCAACATCTAAGTGTCCTCTTTATTGAGTCTACCTTTACTACAATAACAAAACAAGGAAAACACGACTTCAAATATGAAATAAAAAGGATAATCTTGAGTAGTTGTTTCATGAAATAAAAAATTATGATTTTATATGGACAAAATAGAGGAATTTAAAAAAAAAACATAAATAGTTTTTGTACAATAATATTGTTGAACATTGGTCAGTAGTTAATATTATTACACACAAAGTTACAATAACTAATTTGCATCTAAACAAAAATACAGACTTGCAATAATAAAAAATTATACAAATTCAAACTAAAGAAGTTACATGGAGAAAACACAAACATACACACATCTTCCTTAGAATCTTATCATAAGAAAATAGATAAAAATAAGTGCCCACTTTTTTGAGCTCTTGGCCCGACACCTTTTTTGTCAAATTAATCAACATTCAAGAGTCTTTTTCATCGTGTCAAGTTAACACATGGATTTGATAATAGAATAATATTACAAAGAACAATTTTGATGAAACAAAAAACTTGTGAATTTATATTGACAAAAATGGAGAAATATCATAAAGTATCTTAAATTTTATAATTTAATAGTTGGGGGTTATGAATATGAAAACTTTAAAAGTCATGAAATTAATCATATTATTAAGAATAGAAGTTTAATAGATATGAGTTATGGAGGTGAAACTTTAAAAGTAAACAAAAAAGGAAAAAAAAAAAAAAAGATAAAAGAAATACCTTTATACTAAATAGAGATATAAATTTTTAAAATTGAATAAATAAATAAAAAAGTAAAAAAAGAATAAGGAAAGGAAGAGAAGTGACTTAAGGAGATGTTATAAATGTCATAAATGATGAGATTTAGGGAACAAAATCGTAATTTTTTTTTAAAAAAAAAAAAGACTTTATAGTATATAGAAATATAAGTTTCTTGAATTGGATAAATTTAAAAAAGAAGTAAAAAGGAACTAAAAGGGGGAAAAGGTGATTTAAAGAAATGATATAAATATCATTAGGGAAGAAATTAAAATACTAAAAAGAAGAAAATGAGAAATATTAAGGAAAAGAAAATAATACTCCCTCCGTCCCATTTTATATGATGTACTTTGATTTGGCACAAACTTTAAGAAAAATGGAAAGACTTTTAAAACTTGTGGTTCAAAATGAATGATAGAAATTTGTGTGGTTGTAAATCATTTCATTAAGGGTAAAAAAGACATTTTATAGGCAAATTGTTACTTAAAATAGAAATGTGTCATTTTTTTTGGGACTGACTAAAAAGGAAAGTAAGTCATATAAATTGGGACAGAGGGAGTAGCATTTAATGATAAAATAGATTAAATATGACTATTGATACAGAAAGAATTAAATGTGACTATCTTTAATATTTAGGTGAATTTTTTGTATTTTAAAATTTGAAAAATGGCCAAAAAAACCACAAAAAAGATAAATAACTTTCTAGCCCTTAGAAGCATGCCAGATCAGCATGTCTAACATTCTCCTTTATATATAGATTATATAGATTGATTGGAAGGAGGCAATAATAGTTTAAGGATTGAGAAACAATAAAGTTTCCGTTTCCAAAAAATATCTTGTAGGTTAACCTGTTCGCTGCTCAATAACTCTATTCAAGAAAAGATGTGACGTATGTAGCTGAGAGATAATTGATCACAGTTGGGCAAAAGAGTCCAGCAATGTTAAAGACTATGATATCGCAAAGCATCATATTTGAAAGGCAACTTGAGTAAGGTTCCAGAATACATATAAAACATAATAATTTGAGTGCAAACAAATGAAGTGCTTCATCCAGCTTTGGCAGGCTTGTTTCCCTGTGGTGATATGGAAATTATTCCAAAAAAGGTTGAATAAGATATGAATAATATGGGGCAAAGGAATTACCTTTGGAGCAATTCCTTGTTATCATATCCCCCAAACTTATGTAATCTGCTGCCAACAGATTCTTCGAAAGCACTGCGCACAGAATTAATGCTTAGTCTGCCATAGACTATTTGAAGCCTAACAGTCATGCGTATATCGTTTTCCATGAGATGATTTCTCAACTCTTCCTTTTGCTGCAGTTCAGAAACAGAGTGCCGTCCATGCTTCTCAGCCAGACACTTCTTTACATCAACATCATCAGCATACACACCTAGAGAATGCCATATTGATATCACATTAGATAAAGGCATATTTAAAGTAAACATCACTTTTAATTTTTATGCACTGACCAGGGACGGAGCTAAGTTGTAGAAAGGAGATTCAATTGACTTCCCCTCGTTAAAAAATTTACATTGAGCAAATAGAGAAAAATGAATTCTATATTGGTATTATTTCACTATTGAAACCCCTTGATACTATTGAATCCCCTCGATAGAAGGCAAAATTCTAGTAAAGTGGCAAAGGGGTTACACAATTACTTTAAGACCTATGTTCAAATCTCATGTATGAGAATCCTATTATTTTTTTGAATCCCTTGTATAACTTCCTGGCTCCACCACTGGCATTGACGGTGCAAGAAACTGTATTATGTTGCTTCAAAAACTTAATTCAAGTAACATGTATAGTAAGCATGAATCGATAAGCCTACACAAGTTGTTAACCATTGATAAGCCCACACGATCCCACATGAACTGCTATAAATGGTAAAGCATGATTTGAGTTCTGACTGGGAGTGTAGTGTGTACTAAGACTGTACCCCTACCCCTAGCTTGGAAAGTAGAGAGATTGTTTTCCATAGGCCCTTAGATCAAGAAAAAACATAACAAAGCAGCTCGGGAAAAGAATAACAGAAGTGAAGAAGGCACGACAAAATACATTCTGAAAATAAAAAAGGAATTAAATCTAGGGAAAATTGTATGAAATAGCAAACTATTAATTCAAATTAAATGATATAGACATAGTTTATTTTATTTGTAATTCGCAGCAAACATCCCATTTTTTTGCCATCTGGTTCGGTATACAATTAGCCATGTTCGGTATACAATTACCCATTCGGTATACAAATGTATAAAATGTATAAAGGCGTTTGTGTTTGTATAAAGCGAGAGAAAAGTGTATATACAAATACAAATATATATATTTTCGTCCTATACACTTATAATTATACAAATACAGATTTTATCGTACAAATTACAATGTATAAATGAATTTATACAAAATTGAACTATTTGTATAAAATTGGATGTATCTAGCGAATTATACAAATCAAAAGCTCCATAACAAACATATAATTTTCTATGGAGCGCAATTATGCAAACTATAGCTATAACATTTTTATGTTTGTTATATATGAAAGTTTCTCTAAAATCTATAGCAAAAAAATGTAATGCTACAATTATTAGTATGGAAGGATAAGTGAGAAAACACGCAATTACCTAGAGCCTTCTACCCTTATTTGTGTCCTCCATAACTTCCTATTGCCATAGAATTGGAATTCATTTTATATATTTGAGCATTTGTGCTCCACACAAGGATCACAAAAATTAAGAACCTCAACTACAGCATAACAACATTTGCAGAAGAGACAGAAACATAAATCGATAAAGAGCAAAAAACAATTAAGTAAATTGCAGTGACAATTTGGTACCATAAGCATAGACATCAATGTTTTTCAATCCAAAAATCGCCTTTTTACGCAGCCCAATTCCAAGGAGTCGCTGAGTATCTTTCAGAATTGACGGAAATTCCATTCCGGTCCTCGATTCAGTGACCGGAGCTGAGTTATCTGCTAGAGAAACAGAACCCCACAAAGTGGATGAATGATTTTTGTTAGGTGAGAAATTGGCAAGTAGGAAATTCAAAGCATTTTCCAGAAACGGATTTTTGGGGCTTTGAGTTATGGCAATGATCGCTCCGGCGGCAGCGAGGGCTGAACCGCCGGACGCGAAGGCGACAGCGACGGTGGAGAAGGAGCGAGATGGAGCATCTGAAGTGGCGGAAGACGGAGTCTTGTGGGGCTGAGAAAACAAGAATGGAAAACGCAGAGAAGCCATTGTTTATTTTTTATTTACTATGGTTTTGAGTGTATTTTTATACTAGGGAGTACTTTATAATTCTTTTCTTCCTAATATGTTTTTTCTTCTTCTATTTTCTTTACGCTTTTTTGTTTCACTTTTAGTGGTGTGGAAGGCAAGAATTTCATCTTCTAGGCTTTTTGATTCATGAATATCATTTGGATGCATATTAAAAATATTCATTTTTTTTGTAGTGTTTCATGCCTGCGAATTGTGGAGTTTTATCTTATATGAAGATGATTTAAGAAAGATTTAAATTAAATAAATATTATTAATATTTGTATATTATTTTTGAATGAATTATTTGATATGTTTTGAAACTATTTTATTGGTTAGTGAAGAAAAGAAGATCTTTTGAAATTTATTATCTTAAACATGTCATTATATCTGTGTCATAGTTGCTAAGGCCAAATAAGAGTTTTAAAATTAAACTATCTAAGGTTATAGAAAAACTAGTGAATTTATAAAAGACAATAAGATGTAAATATATATTAACCCAGTATTAATTAGTAGTTAGTTGACTCCTAACAAAGTCATAAATTACTATTTTGAACCATAAATTATAAACTTACAACAATGAAAAATTTATATAATATACAAAATAAAGAGAAATGATAGAGAGAACATAACTATAATAAATAACACAACATCATTTTTATGATTTTAATCACTAAAACCAGAAGAGAAAAATATAAAATGAATGTACAATCTTCCGAACACTTGTCAATATCTTGTTCCCACATCTTCTATTGTTCTTTTCGTATATCCATACCTCCTTCCCATATTGAAAGTTTTCTAGAGGAAAATGCAAATGTATTAGTTATCAATAAGTCTCTTTTGTCATTGTAGAGTTTCATAGTGATCTGGTAAGGACTCCTTCATAAAATGGTGTGTTGAGAGGAAAAACGATTGTTAACAAACTCAACGTCTTCATATGTTGCTTGGTTTGCCTTTTCCATGAGTCTTAAAGATACGAATATGCTATCATTTGTTGCGAATCATACATTTCATATTAGAGTGGGTCGAAGTTCCACATTGATTGGGGAAGAGCTTAATTGTCTGCCCGACTATCTATTTGAAAAATATGTTAATCAACATGCTTTTTTCTTCTTGATTGTTAGAAAAGTAAGGTTATCTTTATTATTATTTGTGGATATTTGTGAGTTCAAGTGCTCACAAATGAAGAAAAAATAGGCACAAATGAAGAAAAAATAGAGACCAAAGAAAATAAAATAATAATTATAGTTCTTGGTCAAAAAGATATATTACTAAAGTATTTTAGATTTTAAATTTTAACAAAAAATAAATAAGATAAGATGAAAAAAATATATGTTACTTTAATTTTTATAATTTCAACAAATAACTTTACATTTTTTTCTATGAACTCCGATCATAACATTGTTATATCAATTGTTCTATTTGTAATTTTTAGATTGATACAAAAAATTTAAAAATGTAATATTAAGCAATAAATTAAAATATACACTTGTTTTTAATATATATTGATTACACTTCTATCTATTTTCTTGTGTATTATAAATTATATCTTAATTTAATAATGAATTTAGAAAATGCCACTCTTTTTT
This sequence comes from Solanum chiquidenum, assembly GCA_029582725.1. Classification (NCBI taxonomy): domain Eukaryota; kingdom Viridiplantae; phylum Streptophyta; class Magnoliopsida; order Solanales; family Solanaceae; genus Solanum; species Solanum chiquidenum. The sequence goes on along the minus strand of JAJOOS010002869.1, from coordinate 845 downwards.
ATATGAAAGAAAAATACTAAAAGAACATGTTTTTAGCATTATTTCACACACCAATATATACATATGGGTTATTTAAAACATATATATTTTTGTTTTTAAGTACAATCATTTATATAAGAATTTTCATGGTATATCTCTCATTATATATTATAGGTGGAACTTATTAAAATTTTAGATAATTAAAAATAATTCAATGAATACATAGGAATAAAAATGTAAAACTAAAATTAAATGTATAACTATTCAATGAGTGTGTCTATATATATATATATATAATAAACAAATAAAAGGTTAACTTCTTCTATTTTTACAATAATAAGATAGTTTTATTTATCTTTTTCATCTAATTTCAGTCATATCTTCCAAATATTAAATGGATATATCATGAAAATTATATTCAAATAGGAGTTTGTAAAATTAGCAAGTCAAGTATTTCATTTTTGATGGATATATATAACAAAGAACTATTAGAATTTTACTTGTACTTTAATAAGACAATGTATCATAATAAAATTAAGCAAGAAACTTATGGATAAATATCAAATTTTATCTCTAGGTAGATGCTGCTTTGTTTAAGAATTTCATCTTTCTCTCTGTAGGAACCCCTTGAAGTGAACAAACATGGTGTAGAGGAAGAAACAACCTTCAAAATTGAAAAAATAAATAACTTTATAAGATAGTAATATTTTGACAAAAAGAAATATCATTTACATATTTATGATAAAAATAAAATAAAGCCAAATATTGTTCTCAATTTGAGTATTGACATAAAACTATATTTGCTTCCTTGAAATCATAATCAGAAAAAGAAGAATACATATCATTATGATTACCTTCTCCCATGT
>JAJOOS010002868.1:0-34863 GCA_029582725.1 Solanum chiquidenum | reverse complement strand
TCAGAATTGGGAAAACTCGGTGGCGTTGGAAAGAGGACTCAGAGACCTTTAATTGGATAGGTAAAGGTCCACCTAATTCATTTTGAGCTAAAAGATATGACCATTTAAAGTTGACCCTTACAACTCACTAGTTCAAATGACTAGTTTCCGGACGTCACGGTCATTTCTCATCATTTCATCAAGTTCTCAACTCCAAACTCACATGTGAGGCTCTAGTTTCACTAGTTTGTTTTTAGGGTCGTTACACCTTCCATGAATAAGTTGAGTCTTTTTGTGTGAATTCATGATTGAGTCTTGTGCAACACTTTTGAGACTTCCTTTTTGAACTGCTGAACTTGAGTTTACTTGAGGACAAGCAAAAGTTTAAGTTGGGGGTGTTGATGTGTCCACGATTTGGACTCATTTAGGGCTTTATTTTAATAGATTTAGTTGTCCTCAAATGCATATTTTGTGCCAATAACTAATGAAAATCCTTGAGTTTCAGGTATTTGGATTGAGGAACAAAGCATGGACACTAATGAGCAAAAAGGAACAAAGCATGGACACTAATGAGCAAAAAGGAACAAAGCAGCTGAAAGAACGAAGAAAAGAAGGCCTGAGGATCGCCTAACCCATTGGGCAAGTCGCCGAACAACCTTTATCTCGCCTAATGTTCCAGTGTGCCAAGACCAGAAGGAGAAAGTCAAGTCGGCGATAGAAAAGAGCAGTCGGCGTGTCGCCAAACGATTCTGCGATGCAGTGCCAAATCGCCCAAAGTTATAGAACGCAAAGATGCTGAAGTCCAAAGCAAAAAGGTGATGAAACTAAACAAAGGGCGATCGTCGAGTGGATCGGTGATCCCGACTTACTGCACCAATAGTCCTTCTCAGCAAAATTTTTGACAACTATAAATACTCATTTGAATTTTTAGTTTAGTATGCAATTTTTAATCAAGCTTTCATATTATTCAGTTTTCATTGAGAGTTGGAGAACTGAGTTTAGAGACAATATTTCCTTTAGCTGAAGATTTGAAGATTTTTATTTTCGAGAAATTGTAAGTGGGTGTTGAAGATTCTTCATCTTAGACCCTTTTAAAGACAATATAAATTGTACCTAGTTGATGTTAATGCTATTTGATATTGACTTCTATCCTTATACTATGTCTAGCTAAAACCCCAATTCTTGGGGTTTGATTATGTGATTCTGAGTTGATTTAGCTATTGCGTATTGTTAGTAGATAGTTTATTTGTTGTTTAAAAGTGATTTCGTTCAGTAATTGTGGTTGAATTTAATGGGGTGTAGTTGGAAATGCAATCTTAACTTTGTATTTTTTACTTGCTCGAGAGAGATCTTTTAAAACCAAGATTGCTGAATCAATGGTCTGTGGGTATTGGGTTGTCGTGGGTTCATCTTGAGAGTATGAATTCTAAACCCTTTTCCACACATTCAACTCGAGAGACTGAATGGACTAAAGTAGAGGTTGTGCTAAATTGCTTCTTATTGGTGTTCGAGAGAAACCAATTTAATTAGGGGTGAATTGTTTGAGAGAAAGTTTACCCCACTAAAGTCTAGCTTAGTCACTGAGTTTTAGTCGTTCGCTATCAATTACGATAACCCAGTTGTCTACCTTAGCTCATCATCCGATCATATCCCAAGAATCCCATCTCTATACTTGATATTTTTGTATTATTTGTTGTTGTAGTTGTTAATTACAACCAAAAACCCTCTTTTATTTGACACTTGTGTCACCCCTAACTTGTATGATGCTTTTCTTCGTAAATGTTTTTTAGATATAATTGACTAGAGAATATTCACACTTTTCTATTGATTTTCAATTTCAAAACCACTCCCTATGGGAACAATCCCAACCCTTGGTTTGATTATATATTGACTAACTATCGTTGATTCTTAGAACCGAATTAGGAGTCGTTGATAACGTTATTCAAGCAGTTGGCTTAGTGTTGAAACATGTAAGTGGACATGCTGAGAAAGTAAGTGCAGTGAACTATCGTATTAGAGAACCACCGGTTGATGAGTATATTTATGAGGAGGATGCGAATCTTGTGAATGATCAAACGAGGGGGTTTTCTGGACCAACGCCCAAGCATCCAATCAGGATACTTACCACCAAGGTTAAGGAAATCAAGGTCGGAGCTACAGTACCTACAATCGCAAAGGGAACTATGTCAGTGATGGGAGCTATAACCGTGATAACAACTACAACATGAATGGGTATGGCAACAAGAATGATAAGAGTGGACCCTATGTTCCACCAGGGAACCACGATGGAGGATCAAGTATGAGTCGCATTGAAGATATGATGAACAAGATGATGAAAATGTTTGACTCAACTAATACCAATGTGAAAGAAATGTGAATTGATTTATCGGGTACTTGTCAAAAAGTTGAGTGACATGCAATATCGATTAGACAGAATAAGCATCAGCTGAACCAGTTATCCGCAAGTGCAAATGCGAGTCAATAAGGAATAGTGCCTACCAATACTATTCAGAATCCAAAGAATGATGGGCATTGTATGGTAATTACTACTAGGGGTGGAAAGAAGACCATTGGCCCTCCTATGCCGACTGGAGTGGAACGTGTAAAAGAGCAGGAAGAGGATCAAGTTGAGATATTTTTGGAGCCGAAAGATCAGAATGAGAAGGAGCTTGAGGTGATGCAAAAGATCATCCTTATTCAAAGACCTCCACTTCCCTTCCCACAAAGGTTGTTTAAGAAGACAGAAGATGGAAAGTATTGAAGGTTCATATCTATATTGAAGCAGTTATCAGTAAATGATCCTTTCATAGGGGCACTTGATTAAATGCTCGGTTACGCAAAGTTCATGAAGGATTTGGTGACTAAAAAGAGGGTTGTCAGTTCTGAAGGTGATGATAAGTTGCAGCATTATAGCGCTATTGCTACTAGATCGCAAGTGCAGAAGGAGGATCAACTTTTAACATTCTATGTACCATTGGTATGTTGCATATTAGTAAGGCCCTATGTGATTTGGTTGTTAGCATTAATTTGATTTCGTTGCCTGTATATAAGAAGTTGGGTTTAGGAGCCCCAAAACCGACTACAATGCGTCTACTTATGGTTGATTGAACTGTGAAGAAACTTAATGGGGTACTTCAAGAATTCCTTGTGAAATTTGAGTCTCTCATCTTTCCGATGGACTTTGTCTGTGAGGTTGACTTTGAAGTACCCATAATTATAAGGAGACCATTCATTGCTACTGGGCATGCTTTATTTGATATAAAAAGATGGAAAATAAAGTTTCAATTGAATAATGAAGAGGTGACCTTTAATATCTACATATCAATTAAGCATCAAAATGATCTTAAGTCAGTGTCGGTGGTGAACTATATACTTGAGGAAGAACCAGAGGTGTCTATTGAGGAGAGATTGGGTGTTGAAGTGTTAACTACTATGATTATTAATTTTGATGGAGATGGTAATAATGAAAATGATGAATTAGTTGCTGCACTTGATGGGGTGAACTTCCCTTGTCGCCACCCGAAGAAGCTGGATTTGGATCTAAAGAATCGAGACATCACGCCTCGAAACCCATATATTGACGAGCCTCCAAAATTGGAGCTTAAGTCTCTTCCATCTCATTGTCAGTATGTGTTCTTGGTCCAACATAGTACTTTGCCTGTCATTATTGCTTCTGATTTGATCAAAAGGCAAGTATAGGAAAAGCTATAAGTATTGAAGCGGTCCAAAAGTGTTATAGGATGGACCATTGCTAACATTATTGGTATTCCACCGGTATCTATTCTCACATGATTCAACTCATGCCGGATAGTAAACCAAGTATTGAGCACCAAAGGAGATTAAATCTGCCGATGTAAGAGGTTGTGAAGAATGAGATTATTAAAGTTGTTAGATGTTGGGGTAATCTATCCGATTGTTGATAGTAGTTGGGTGTCTCCAGTTCAATGTAAACCAAAGAAGGGAGATTTCATTTTGGTTCCCAACACAAAGAATGAGCATGTCCCAATGAGGTCGGTCACTGGTTAGAGTGTTTGTATGGATTACCACAAGCGGAATGCATGGACTCAGAAACATCACTTCACAATGTTGTTCATGGACCAAATGTTAGATCGTCTCGCTGGAAAGGGTTGGTACTATTTTCTAGATGGATATTCGCTCTGCAATCATATTCCATAGCTCCGGACGACCAAGAAAATACCACTTTCACTTTCCCTTATGAGATGTTTCCATTCAAGCGGATGCTATTCAGGTTGTGCAACGCACCAACAACTTCACAATATTGTGTGATTTCTTATTCTACGACATGGTGGAGGACACGGTAGAGGTATTTATGGATGATTTATCAATGGTTGGTGACTCCTTTGAAGATTGCTTGATGCATTTGAGTGATGTGCGAAAATGATGTGAAGAGTATAATTTTGTACTTAACTAGGATAAATGTCAATTTATGGTGAAAGAGGGGATAGTTCTAGGCGATAAAATTTCACAAAAGGGCATTGAGGTTGATAAAACAAAAAATGAGGTGATTGAAAAGTTTCCACCACCCATCACTGTGAAAGGCATTAGAAGTTTTCTAGGGCATGTAGTTTTTTATAGGAGGTTTATTAAGGATTTTTTAAAATTTCACACCTATTGTGCAAGCTTCCCGAAAAGGAGACAAAATTTGAGTTTGATGATGCTTGTCTGAGAACATTTGAGGGGCTGAAAGAGAAGTTGACTTCTGCTCCAATCATTATTTCATCGGATTGGGGACAACCGTTTGATGTTATGTGTGATACGAGTGGGATAGCACTTGGAGAAATATTGGGGCATAATTTAGAGAGATTCTTCATCCCATTTACTATGCGAGTAAGGGTTTGAATGTTGCTCAAACGATTATACGGTCACCGACCATAATTTCTAGATGTAGTCTTCGTGTTTGAGAAGTTTAGATCCTATTTGCTTGGCACTAAAGTCATTGTGCATACTGATCATTCGGCATTGAGGTATCTTATGGAAAAGAAGGATGCAAAATTGAGACTGATTTGATGGGTATTATTGGTGCAAGAGTTCAATTTTGAAGTAATAGATTGAAAAGGAACAGAAAACCAAGTGGATGATCACTTGTCCAGATAGATGATATGTTCCCCGAAGAATCGATAGTCTTATTCATTTGATCTTATCCATTGGTTCGCAAATTTTGCTAACTATTTTGCAAGTGATGTGGTGCCATCGGATTTGTCATTCCACCAAAGGAGAAAATTCATGTCTGATGTGAAGAAGTTTTTCTGGGAAGAGACTTATTTGTTTTTGTGTCTATGCTGATGGGATTATTCGATGTTGTGTGCCCGAGGGAGAGATAATGTGAATACTTGAAGCTTGTCATTCGCCTCCTGTTGGTGGTCATCATAGTGGTATCCGAACTGCTCACAAAATCTTGCAGTGTGTGAATTATTGACCTACTCTTCACCAAGATGCTCATGATTTCGCCAATTATTGTGATCGCTACCAAAGAGAAGGATGTATTTCAAGAAAGCAAGAACTCCAAATGACTCATATACTGGTGATTGAATTGTTTGATGTTTGGAGTCTTGGATTTATGGGTCCATTTGTGAGTTCAAATGGAATGAAGTACATACTGGTAGCGGTTGAATATGTGACTAAATGGGTGGAAGCAGTCACATTTTCAAACAATGAAGGGAAGAGTGTCCCAACATTCTTCAAAAAAAGTATTTTCTCCAAATTTGGTAAACCAAGAGCAATTATTAACAATGGAGGTTCCCACTTTGTAATAGGTTGTTCAAGGCGTTGCTTGAGAAGTATGGTGTTCGTCATAGTGTAGCAACTCCTTACCATCTGCAGTCTAGTGGGCAAGTCAAAGTGTCAAATAGAAAGATTAAGCAAATCCTTGCAAAGACTAAATACAAATAGAACTGACTGGTCAAGAAAGCTTGATGATGCTTTATGGGCCTATCGCACTGCATTCAAGACTCCCATAGGTATGTCCCCTTACCAACTTGTTTTTGGGAAGTCTTGTCATTTTCCTATAGAGTTAGAGCCCAAAGAGATGTGGGCACTTCAAAGGCTAAATTTATATTGGGATGCCGCATCAAGTCAAAGATTGAATGAGTTGAATGGGCTCGATGAGTTTCACCTAAAATCATATGAAAGTTCAGCCTTGTATAAGAAATATAAAGAGGTACCATGATAAAAATATTGAAAAGCCTGAATTTGTTCTCAGTTATTTGGTACTTCTATTCAATTATAGGTTGCACTTGTTTCCTAGCAAGCTCAGGTCTAAGTGGACGGGACCATTCAAAGTGGTACATGTGTTTTCACACGAAGCGGTTGAACTTGAGAATGAGGAAGGAACAAGATTCAAGGTGAATGTTCAAAGGATGAAAGTCTAATTGGGTCAATCGGAAGAGGTCAGAGAGGTGATTGAAGAATGTGATCTGTATGAAGTCGGAGTAATCAAGGGCTCTGCATCGTGCCGCGATGTTAAATCAAGTGCTACTTGGGAGGCAATTGAAGATGTATATCTATCCAATTTAAAGATTTTTAGTGAATTTTTTTTTTGCAAGATTGATTATTGAAATTTACGTTTTATTGAAGTATAGTCTTGGCTAGATTAGGGTAGTATAGGGTCCGTCCGAAAAGAGTCAAGAAAATTTTAAAAAGGAAGTTCTAATGTTTGATACATGTGTAGGAAAAAAGGAAAAATCTAAAAGAATTGTAGGTGCAGAAGGTCTACGGTTCCCATACACGATATGTTGTTCCATCGATAGACTCTAAATAGCAATCGTAGATCCCAGTTCTAAATTTCACCAAGTAAAGAGGGCATTGACGAAACTCATCGATGAACCATAGTTCTTACTACGGACAGTCAACGGGGAATCATAGGTCCAAGTCAGTATAATGATTCGACCCGACTCGCGACATTAATTCAATAAAACCCTCCATTTTTAAACCATTCTCCATTTTCCTTTTATCCCCCAACTGTTACAAACTCCTAAAATTAGTTGATCATTCACATTCCCACCCTTTCACATCCATTTCAAACCCCTCAATCACCCACAGTCTCTTATATATTCCTTTTCTCCCCTTTTTCCCAAATCTTTCCTCATTTCTCTCATTCTTCCCCAAAATCTTTTCTTCTAAAAACATCACTAGTCGCAGGTATGGAGTTTAGCAGATTTATTTTGGTGGCTAAGCACATGCACACACACTTACACAACTTCGATTTCTTCCGGAAGGTACTAATTATGAACCGATGTACTAATATTTCTAGTTTAAATTAAAAGTTGTTACTTGACCTTGTAGATAAGTTGTTTGTTGAACCTGATAATAGTAGTTCTATTGTACCCTTGAGATGAAAGTATTGTGAATATTGTTGAATTTTGATGCAAATTTGTGGGTAATTTACTTCTAGATGTATTTTTAACGTAGGCTTTTAGTTTGATTTTTGTTCGTGTGTCTAATTGCATGATTGAAACCCTAGGAATAACAGAATAACATGAAAATATGTTGAAATGCATCTTCTAGAAGTGCTTTGATAGTTTAAATGATAAAATTAAGATGATGGATAACAAAGTGAAAACTGAACTGACATAGTAGTGACCGACAACCTTGACTTACGGCTCGTAAGACAACCTACAGACCGTAGGTAAGGATCCGTCAATTAGAAGAACAAACCAGTAGCTTAAGTTGTGAACAATGGTTTTGCTTACGGTTTGTTATTCCATTGACGAATTGTTCTAGTGAATCGTCGTGCCAACTATTGGGACCTAAAATGTGATCTCCTTACTTACGGTTGGATCCTACGGCTTGTAGGTGCTTCTACGGACAGTAAGATCCAATCGTAGGTCCTAAAAAGATAGTTTTTTTTGAAATTTTTAAGTTAGTAATTTATTTTTATTCCTTTCCTTGTTTTGTTTTGTATAGTTTGGGTACTAACAAGTTCTCAACAGGTATAATGGCACCAAAGAAAGAATAGACCTACCAACGCAATCGAAAGTTCATGTCCGTGGCACCCTCATTTTGGCTCATTGATGAGTCAAGCAGGTCTAGATTTGATTTGGGCACGACCATAGACTCCCCTACGACACCTAGGACCATGTGGCAACAAGCTAGATAGCTTGAGATAGTCGTGGTGTCGGAGGGGGAGTAGTCCCCTAGCCATGATGATGTCTCCAGTCTGAGGAGGGGCCACATAATTATAATGATGAAAATAGGGAGTCCCAATCCAGCTCCAGCTCGAATAAGATACCGACCTCGACATCTAATGCTACTAAATCTGGAATGGCCCATGACTTTACCAATGAAACATATGAGCCAATGCATGTATCCACTGATCCGAATAGATGGTGCGTACGGGGATGTTTAGATACATAGGGACGGGTTGTTCATAAATGAGTAACACAAGCAGGCCCGAACCATTACTGAGGAGAGATGAGTGCTGGCAAGCAGCCTTCACATAGTGTTATAAATTTATGAGTTATTCAAGCGGCACATATGTGAGTATATGGAAAAGACTCTGGGAGTTATAACCCGGAGATGGTTAAGGAGTTCTATGTTCCTATACAACTACTATACATAATTCTCTTCAACCACGGGCCAAACCACTGTCTCAGCCCCCACAATTGACTACATTAGTGCGGAGTATTCCCGTTGATTTATTAGAGGCCACGGTATGCCATTTTATTTACGGCTCTTCACATTCTCAACTGGTTAATTCAACTGAGTATGACTACCGGATGGGGGTGGTGCAAAATAGAGCTGACATGCGTGATATTAAGTAGAGAGAGAGCTTTCTCCACTAGATGGCTAGACACATTGCTAATGAGGGGGAGAACGTCGAGTGGGTTCATGACATGACTCAACCTATAAAAAAGTTGAACCTAAATTTTATGGCCAAGTTCTGGTGATACATTATCCAGACGAGATTGTCCACCACGCTGGCAGATTATATAATTACTTGGCATAGGGTTGTGATGCTTGATTCATTGATGGCGGGGCACGAGATAGATTTCTCCCACATTATGATAGTCGATATTTATGAGAGGGCTTTCCAGGAGAAGACCACATTTTCATTTCCTTGTCTGATCTTCCACATATGTAGAGAGCTACTGTTCCAGTATGGGGATGTGAAAAGTTTATTGAGGTGACCAAGATGGTCGATGTTGGGTTGATACAGGATGATGCAAACCCCGCGGCTCAATAAAAGGGTATCCTGGTTGATTTACCGGCAACACCCCAAACCTATATAGAGGGTTTCGCATGGTAAGAATCTAAGGTGCCACCTCAGAAGGGTTAACCAAAAGCCATGGAGAAGCCCCAAGGAAAATTGCCTGAGGCAGTGAACCACTGCCAGCACCCACACCCCGTGGATGGGTCCACAACCCATGGTTAGGGGTGTCGTGCATGGCCTAATATTTTCTATCAAGACCATGCTTGACTAGGATGGACCGTAGGTCCATCCACGGTCCGTCAATTGTTGTCTCGTGGGTCAGGTCTGGGAAATTATTTTAGGGACTTAAGGGAAGAAGAAGAAGAAGAAGAAGAAGAAGAAGAAGAAGAAGAAGAAGAAGAAGAAGAAGAAGAAGAAGAAGAAGAAGAAGAAGGAGAAGGAGAAGGAGAAGGAGAAGGAGAAGGAGAAGGAGAAGGAGAAGGGGAAGGAGAAGGAGAAGGAGGATGAGGAGGAGGAGAAGGAGGATGAGGAGGAGGAGGAGGAGGAGGAGGAGGAGGGGGAGGAGGAGGGGGGGAGGGGAAAGGGGAGGGGGAGGGGGAATGGGAAGGGGAAGGGGAAGAGGAGGAAGAGGAAGGGGAAGGGGAGCGGAGGAAGAAGAAGAAGAGTAGGTCTGTCAATTGTTGTCTCGTGGGTCAGGTCTGGGAAATTATTTTAGGTACTTAAGGGAAGAATAATAATAATAATAATAATAATAAGAAGAAGAAGAAGAATAATAAGAGGAGGAGGAGGAGGAGGAGGAGTAGGAGGGGGAGGGGAGGGGGAGGGGGAGGGGGAAGGGGAAGGGGAAGAGGAGGAAGAAGAAGAAGAAGAAGAGGAGGAAGCTAGGTCAAGAATCTATTTTTCAAGAATTCTAGGCTTTGTAATCAAGGTATGATGGCTTATTCATTCATGGATCCCTTTCATCCATGAAGCCTCCATGTTTCCCCCAATTGTGAAGATGAATCGGCAATTCTAGTTAGGGTTCCTTCCTATATTGTGTGTATTGTTTTGTGTTGATCCAATGGAGTGGATAATGGTTATTTATGATTTTTTATGATGTAATTACATGTTTTCAGTATTATTATACATCTATATTTGATTAATCTAAGATTCTAGGGTGAAATTTATATAATTTGGTTTTATGCCATAAAAGAGGAAATTGAGGGCTTAGATGTGACCTTCTAAGATTGATGAATTACTTAATGAATTGCTTGGTATTAGATCACCTAGATATGAATTGCTTAAAAGTAAAGCTTGTACACATAAATTGATTAGATTAGGGCTTATTTCATGAATCATGATTAGTAGTGTGGAGATTTAGATTATATGATGATATATGACTGGAATTGCTTAAGAATGAAGCATATGGTTAAATTGTCTTGACAATTAGGCATATATGATGACAATGTGAAGTATTGCTTGAGATTAAGGCTTGTAGTATGAGTGTGATTTCTAGGGCCTTGAGGGTAAAAACTAATATGAATGAACTAAGAATGTTAATGCTTTAAGAGTGAAGCTATTATGTATGTTGATTTTAATAAGGTATTATTGTGCAAGAACTTCACCCACATGACCTATATTATGAGTATATGAGATCATGCATGTAATGATTTTATTACTTGAATTGTGATTATATCCATGTCTAATGTAGTCATTCAAGATGTGTTGTTTTGATATGAGCTTTGACCCTTCAAAGTGCAATATATGATATTATGCATATTTTATGAAGGTTATGTGTATACTTTAAGAACACTTTGAGATTAAAGTGATTATGACTATGATGTAAATGTGGTGTTGTTTGATTAATAACATTTCAAAGACACTTCATCCAATTCTAAGTGTCAACGGTCGTTAAGCAGTATAAAACCCAACTTTGACATTCGTGTCATTCATGCATTTGAAAAATGTCTTTATTCGATAATTTTTATTCCTATGACTGATTTGACCGAATTCTTACTTCCCAATTGAATCTGAAACACGTACCGCTCCCTGTGGGATTCGACCCAAACTCATTCAGTTGGGTTTTATACTAATTAACGACCATTGTCACTTAGAATTGGATGAAGTGTCTTTGAAACGTTATTAATCAAAATGGCCCCCATGTCGGGGAGTGGTGTTGTTTGAAATTGTTTTGGTGAAGTAGAATTGTGTTCTTGTTAGTCATAGTTGAATCTACTTACTTTTAGTTTTGGTTTTTGTGTTGTTTATTCAACAGAGGAAATGAGCGTAAACGGCAGCAATGGTAGCCAAGTGGGCCACCAAGATGACATAAAAAATCTCAACGATGTCAATGAACTGAATGTAAATGACCCAAATCTACTGGGTGGAGTTGGTGCCATTCGCTTGCCTCCAGCTGAAGGGAACATTGTGTTCCACATTACATGCACCATGTTGCAACTCTTGCAATTGGAAGGGTTGTTTGGCGGGCTAGCTCATGAGGATCCCCATGAGCACATAAGGAACTTTGTTGATGTTTGCGGACCGTTCTCCTTTAAGAACATATCCCAAGAGTCGGTTCGATTGAGGTTGTTCCTATTTTCTCTAATGGGAGAAGTGTGTAAGTGGTTGGCTAAGTTGCCAAGAGATTCTATCACTTCGTGGGAAGAGCTTGTTACCACATTCCAAGTGCAATTTTTCCCTCCTTCGAAGATGATGACACTTAGGGACAACATCCAAAGCTTCAAGCGTTTAGAGGGTGAGTTAATCCATGAGACTTGGCTAAGGTTTAAGAAGTTGGTGCTACAATGCCCAACTCATGGATTTCCGGATAATGTCTTGCTGCAGTACTTTTACAGAAGCCTTGGCTCGGTAAACAAGGGAGTGGCTAATCAACTTTCTCCGGGAGGTTTGATGCAACAACCTTACATTATAGCAGCCCAACTTTTGGATGGCATGACCAAAATTAACTAGGTATGGTACACCCTTAAAGATCAGGTCTCCCTTCTCACGTTTAAATTGACAAAGGAGTAGCTAGAGAAATATCAAGAGAGGGACCAGAACATGGCAAAGATAATGACCCAACTTGACATTTTAGCCAAAAATGTCATGGGGGCTGGTTCTAGGAGTGTTAATGTTGTGCGGGTGGGTTGTGTAAACCCGTATGAGGCCAAGTTTGAAGCGTTGTACAATGAGAAAGTGAACTTCCTCCCCAACCAATGAGGAGGTTATCATGCAAACTACACAAGGCCGGGTGGTAACCAAGGTTGGAATAGAGATGAGGGCTGGAGAGACCGAGATAGAGAGTGGCGCGATCGTAATGCCACCTGGAAGGAAAGAGAAGAGAAGAAGGATAGGTCTGTGCCTACCCATGAACGTCAAAAGCCCAAAGAATCTGAGGGTGGCCGGGCTGAGGATATGCTCTCATGTATTCTCAACAAGGTTGAAGGGTCTGATAAAATTTTGAAGGAAATGAAAGAAGATGTATCAACCCTTAACCAGAAGGTGACTTCTCATTTTGTCTCTATCAAGCTGTTGGAGACCCAAATGGGTCACATTTCTTCTCATTTAAACCCGACACAACAAAGGGGGGTTTCCTAGTGATACTATGCTAAACCCCAAGAATGAAGTTTGAGTGGGGACTTGCGTCGTGCCACGACATTAACTAAGGCGCTACTTGGAAGTCAACCCAAGTTTTTATTGCTTTGTGTTTTGATTTTGAATGACATGTGTTGATTGTGCAGGTTGAAGTGTGGAATGTGTTTGAAATATACAGGTTCGCGAGTAAAGTGTCCAGTCAGCAACTCATCGAACAGGTCGGCAAGCCCGATATTGTCCGCCATTTGGACCCCTAAATTAACTGGAGGTCCTGTAAAACTCGATGATATAATTAAGCACTTGGAACATCGCCAAGTTGATCGGCAAAGATGACTAATATCACCGAAAGGGCGCAAACTGGACGGTTTTTAAAAATCCAAAGGTTTAAATTTTCAAACTCTTTCACATTCCCTCACTTTTAACTTCATACAATCACACCCGCACTCTATATTTCCTATATTCTTGCTTTTTATCGCTTTTTGGTCGTCGATCTTGTGTTCAGAGTTAGAATTATTTGCCGCTTAGCTTTACAAATTCATATTTCAGCATTAAAGGTTGGTTTTCCAAACCCCAAACTCTAAATTAGCGGTTAAAATCAAATTCATTTTTAAAGATTATATTGATGTGTGTTGGGCCTCTCTGAAATGATATATGTGTGCTAGTTTGCCAATTTTTATTTTGATATTGTGCCTAAATTGCCTAAATTGTTGATTCCCTGATTTTCGTGCTTTAAAATTGATCATAATCTTGTGGGTTGTCTAAAACTGTTGTTGGGTCTAGTCGGGTGAAGTTTGAATAACCTAAATTGTGCTAAATGACGTGCTTTTCCCAATGATGGAGCGTTTGACGTCATTCTTAAGGGCTAAAGTCGTCAAATGACCAATTTTGGCCAAACTGGGGCAAGTCTGAGTACCCTAGTGGCATGGGTGATATGGGTCTAAGCTTAATTGAATTAGTATGTGGTTTGATTTTGTTTTTGAAGGCGGAGGGTTTGATATTGGGAGTTGGGGTTGAAAATAGGCACGTTAGGCAGTTTGGCAAGCTGGGTCGAGCTCGCCGAACCACTCGGCAGTTCACCAAAATATCCCTTGATCGCCTTTAATTTCATGGTTTAGTTGATTTTGATTATGTAACTTTCAGCGAGAAGCCTAAGCTCATCGAGTTCACTCGTCGACTTGCCGAAAGTCTCCTTTTATCACTTTTTATGTGCCCCTAATCCCTAAAACATACTGTAACTTTTGGCGGGCTAGTCTGAGCTCGCCGAGTGATTTTGGTGATTCACCGAATGGTCCTGCCTATTGCCGAACTCTGAATTTTCTTTGAAATTTTTGAGCCAGTCCTTTCGGTGAGCCCGACCTGGCTCGCCAAAGCAACTCGGCGACTCACCAATCGGTTCAGCAAGTCTGTCTACAACCTATTTTTCTGCAACTTTTCTTGAACTGTTTCTAATTTTCTTCAAATATGGTTTGCACATATGGCTAGACCAAAAGTAGCAGGTTGAGATATGTTGCCCCGCAAAAGGACAAAGGGAATAACTATCAACGAAGATGCAACTGCACACATAGCAAAAGCCACAAAACATCCTACCACATGTGGAAAGGGTAAAGGGAAAGGAAATGCACAAGCTCCTGCATTACCGGAGGTCAGCTCCGACAGTGATGGTATATATGCCACTCACCTCACAACTTTTGAGAGTGAGAGTGAGCACCAGGACCCTCAGGCTACCATTTCTGACCCCGAGGAGGATGAGCTACTGTTAGCCCAGAGAGCGGAGTTGCGTTTCAAAAGGTTGAATGATCCATCTAGGATCAGGACTCCCCAGACCACTGTTCCTCCTTTTGTTCCAGATCAGACTGTTCTCCCAGCACCACATGCACAGGTTCCTCCTCCCCAGTCTATGAATAGATTAAAGACTCCGGGACTGAGAACGATCATAGAGGAGAAGAGGTTGTCTACAGATGGAGTGATAAACAGATATTCAGAGATCTGGTGCACTTTACAATCTTAAACGTTCTTGTTCTTCACCAAACCCTGTGGCCCTTACATTATTAAAAGGGACTGGGAGTTCTACACAGCGTATGGTGACCTGGTTCTGAAGGGAAACAAGAAGGCCAGTGCCGTCAAACCGGTAGAGTCAGTCTTAGTCTAGGGGAGGGCGGTGAGATGTAGGTGTGATTATATAAAGTATGTATTGGATAGAGGGGAAGGGTTTGACTACTCGAGTTTGGATACCAGTGAGGCAACTCTGGATGACCTAAAGGGATGGCTAGATCCCTTTATTTTTGACATAACCCCGAGGTGGATTGAGGCTGGAGCTTTGATTGATAAGAAGGATTTGAACATAGCAGCCCGATACTGGTTTGGGTTCATCAGCAACTCTATTATGCCCTCACAAAACGAGTCCATCCTCCGCCATCCGAAGGTGACCTGTCTTGGGTTAATCATACCGGAGGAGCATTAACTTGGAACTCATTATTGACCAAGAGATGGACATGAGGGCCAAATAGCGCCAGGCGTCCCTTCTCTTCCCGGTCCTGATTACAGAGCTATGCCAGCATGCTGGAGTTCCCCGTGATGAGAAGAGGGGCATAGAGGTGACCCCTATATCCTCCAAATATATCTGGCGCATAGAGGCCGAGTACACTCAAGATGAGGCTGATAGGAGGAGAGAAGCTTTTGTGGATGCATCCCTAGAGGTTGATGTTAAGTGTATACCTGCAGAGATATCTTCGCCTACTCCGGCCTCCGGGCCTTCAAGTACACCCGCTCCCACCTCTTCTCAGGTTCCTGGTTCTTTTTCTACTTCCCAGCCCACTAGGATTACTCAGGCCATCATCCTGCAGATGGGGCACCTAGCCCATTCTGCCGATGTGCGGGCTACCCGGTTAGAGGTCGAGGTGCCTTGGATGATTGAGTGAGCCCTCCTAGTGGCTTTGACACCCCTCCAGGCATATATTTACTCTCTCACCATGACAGTAGAGACTTGTGATAGTCGACAGGGGGTTACTTCAGAGGTGATGGCTTTGAGAGCTGAGGTTGCAGATTTGAGAAAGGATGTGGACTATCTGAAGTCCACGAACTTCACTTCCCTCTTCGATTCAATTAAGGATCGCGATGCTTCGGCCAGTTCTGAGATACCTCCGAACACCATCGGAGATGTGCCTATGGAGGATGTTGCTGCCGATAAGTCAAAGGCGGAGATGGATGAGGAGCAACTGGATGCTCGGGAGGATACAATCTATAGAAACCTGCCGGATTTGGAGAAGACAATTGTACAGTCGGTTATACAAACTTCTTTTATGGATACCTCCAAGATAAGCTCCAGCAGAGCGAGTGCTGAAGTTGCATTGGGCACTGATGCCCCGACAGATGGAATGACTATGTAGACATGACCTTTCTTTACCTCCCTCTCTATCATTTTTATTGACTTTTGTATATTTTTATTGCATTTGAGGACAACTGCCTTTTTATTTATGGTGGGGTGAGGTATTTCCATACCTACCTCTTGTGACTACATTTTGTATATATTGGGCTTTTGTGTTTTGAATTGTGTGTTGGTCTTGTTTTGTAGATGTTTGAGCTTATGGCTCCTTGTTATGAAATGAAAATGGTTGTTGACCCTTTTGAAAAAAGTTGCCACCTCTTGTTTTGTGTGAATGTGGTTGTTCTTATGCAAATTTGAGTATCAGTTATGATCAATACTGATTACTTGAATAGTGCTCTTAATCGAACAACAATAAATGCACGGCTATGATGAGGCCAAATGAAGTTGCATAGAGAATGTATGAACTTTTTGCATCTCGTTGTGACTAGTCGGTTATCGAATGGAGTGTCTTTTTATAAACATTGCACACTAGCAAAAGTGTGGAGTCTCGTTTGATATTGGTGCCAATGCCTTGTGTGATGAGCTTACTGTGAACCTTGTGTGATGACACCTCGAATTTGCCCCGTTGGTCCGATTGACTAAGTGATGCAAGCTTTTAAAATGATCATAGACAATGATTTTGAAGAGTGAAACAATTTTACAATATACCTCTTTTGTGGCCAACCTCATGAGATGTGTGAACCTTGCTTTAATCCCATTTGAGCCTTGTCCTTTTCTTGGAAGAAACTTGATGCAATTATGACCCCTCTTTATCCATTCACCCTTAATCCTCATAAAGTGTGGTTTGTTTGAATAGCCAACTTAGGCCAAAATCCTAAGTTGGGGATGTGGTGAAAAGAAGAGGTAAATCAAGTAGTGTGAAGAAGTCCCCCTTGATCCATGGACTTGAAAAAGATGGAACCCCTCCATATAAAAAAAAGGGAGAGAAAGAAAAAGAAAAAGAATGAAAAAGTTATGGAATAAAGTTGTGAAAGTTGCAAAAGAAATGGGGTGTCCGATATTCCATGAGAAATGAATAATGGGGTGAATTTTGAGCACGAGTGAAAATGCTAAAGAAAAGGAAGGAAAGTGATGTTCGTACCAAATTTCATGGGGATAGCAGCCATTGAGCCTAAATGTCCATACCTTTACACTATGCCCCATTACAAGCCTTGAAAAGACCGTTTTGATCTTTAGTGAGCTAAAACGAATGTTGATTGGAAAATAAGGTCAAACCTAAGGGTGAAGTCATGCATGTGTTCATCTCTGGGAGTGTGAGAGTTGTATGTGATTCCGGAACTATAAATTGTTGAAGAATTGTGTTTGAATGTGGAATCTTCTTTGTTGTGAGGGGATTTGAGTACCTTTGTTGAGCTTGAACTTGCATTTGAAGCAAGTATTGTGAACTTGAGGATCATTGATAATGGTGAGTCACAACTTGAATCTTTGAGTGCACAATTGAACCTTGCATGAGTAAGTTGAGTCTTGTTGTGTGCATTCATGATTGAGTCTGTTGTAGCACTGTTTGAGACATCCTTTTCGAACTGCTGAACTTGAGTTTTACTTGAGTACAAGAAAAAGTTTAAGTTGGGGGGTGTTGATGAGTCCAAGATTTGGACTCATTTAGGGCTTTGATTATATAGATTTGGTGTCCTCAAATGCTTATTTTGTGCCAATAACTGATGTAAATCCCTTGATTTGCAAGAATATGAATTGAGGAACAAAGCAAGGACACTAACAAGCAGAAAGGAACAAAATAGGCTGAAAGGATGAAGAAAGGAAGCTTGGTGATCGCCAAGTTCACTTGGCAAATCGTCGAATGGATATTTGACCGCCTAAAGTTTCAGTGTACCAAGCTCTGAGGGAAGAAACCAAGTCGACGAGAGAAATGAGCAGTCGGCAGATCGCTGAGTAGTTCTTTGATGCAGTGCTAGATCGCCCAAAGTTACAGACCTTGAGGATGTTGAATGCCAAGGCAGAAGGGCGATGGAAGTGACCAAAGGACGGCTCACTGAGTGGTTCGGTGAGGCCGACTTACTTCACCGAATGAGCTTCCGTAGCTTATTTTCGAAAACTATAAATACCTTTTTGAACATTTTAGTTAGAATCAATTTTCATATCTATAAGAAATCTGTTTATCAATTACTCTGGAGAACAATTTTTCTCTAGTTTTTCCCTAAGCTTTGAAGGATAGAAGAAATTAACTTTTGAGGAATTGGAAGTGGGTCTTTGAGATTCATCAATTTGGAACATTGTAAACACGAAATCTCTCTTACCCAGTTGATCAATAATCAATTTGGTAACGATTTTTACTTTTTTATTATGTCTAGCTAAAACCCCAATTCTTACATTATTGTACAAATGCATACTTTTGCCTACATTCTTATCAAATGTAGGGTTTGGCGATATTGAGTTCTATTCCCGTGGCTAGGTTTCTAGTAAATCAAGGAGTTGAAGACTTGGTGAGTCCTCATAGCATCCAAGATATGATCACCTTTATTTTATGTCTTTCTTTTATGTTTTAGTTTTTTGAATGGGATGCATCCCAAAGTTTTATTCAAGTTGTTTTAGATGGTTTAAAAGTGCTATAGACTTCCGCTTGATTTTATAAAAGACTTCAATTTTATGGAAAAAGTTTTAAAATATCCGCATCATTTCTATTATCTTATGTTATGATATACAAAAGGGCTTGTATGAGACCCTTCGGGGTTGAGTACGCCTTGTTACATCTAGGGGGTACCCCTGAGTCGTGACAATGAGAAACTAAATACCTTAAGATAGAGTAGGGACAGAAGGAAAGAGATGACGATAACGGGACATCATATCAGCCTCGGCCTCCCAAGTAGCACCCTCAACTGATTCCTCCATAGAACCTTTAAGGAAACAATCTCTTTGTTTCTCAACTTCTTGACTTTTCAGATTTATATCTCAATCATAACTTCTTCCTAAGAAAGATTATCCTTAACTCCCAAACCTTCTAAGGGAACTATGGATGTCAGATCTCCAACACATTTCTTCAAGACATGGAAAACCGGATGCACCAATGCCAAGTCATTAGGCAAATCAAGTTGATAAGAAACTTTTCAAATACACCTAAAAATCTTATATGGACCCACATAATGGGGACTAAGCTTCCCTTTCTTTCCGAACTTCATCACACCCTTCATGGGTGAAATTTTTAAGTAGAACCAATCATTCACATCGAACTCAAGATCTCTTTCTCTAACATCGACATAGGACTTATGCTGACTTTGAGCCGTTTTCAACCTTACTCTAATAAGCCAAACTATCTCCATAGCCTCATGTACCAACTCAGTACGTATCAAAGAAACTTCACCCACTTCAAACCAGCCTATAGGAGATCTACACCTCCTACCATATAGAGCCTCAAATGGAGCCATTCCAATGCTTGAGTGATACTTATCATTATACGCAAATTTGATCAAAGTCAAGTGATCGTCCCAATTACCCTTGAAGTTAATTAGATATGCTCTCAACATATCTTCCAAAGTTTGGATAGTACCCTCCGCTTGCCCATCGGTTTGTGGATGAAAGGTCGTACTAAGATTAACACGAGTACCAAGACCTTTTTGGAAAGACTTCAAAAAATCAGAAGTGAATTGGGTACCACGATCGAACATAACGGATAGGGGCACTCCATGCAACCTAACCATTTCTCTCAAATACATCCTAGCATAGTCCTCCACCGAATAAAAAACATTGATGGGTATGAAATGAGCCAATTTTGTCATTCGATCTACAATAACCCAAATAGAGTCATGTTGTTGTGCATGATAAACCAACAATGAAGTCCATATTCAAATTTTCCCACCTCCAAGTAGGAATGCTAATATTTTGGGATAAACCTCCCAGCTTTTGATTCTCAACTTTCACTTGTTGATAATTAGGACAGTTAGCCATAAATTTTGCAATATAATTCTTCATCCCATTCCACCAATAGATCTCCCACAAGTCACGGTACATCTTGGTGGCTCCCGGGTGAATGGGATATCGAGAACTATGGGCTTCTGATAAGATATATCCTCTCAATTCATCTATATTGGAAACACACCGACGACCTTGATACCTAAGAACACCATTTCCCCCTTGGGAGAAAGCCTTTACGGACTTTTTAAGCACCATTTCCTTCAATTCTACCAAATCCGGATCAAGACCTTGCTTGGCTTTCACATCTGTCACAAAAGATCATTCTGAACCATTGTGAATAATAACACCACCTTAGTAAAGTTAACTAACTGAACACCCAATCGGGCCAATCTATGAACATATCAAACCAACTCCTTTTTATCATCCTATATATGAGAAACACTACCCATCGATAACCGACTAAGAGTAACTGCCACCACATTTTCTTTATCGGGGTGATAGAGAACATCTATGTCATAATCCTTTAATAACTCAAGCCACCTTCTTTAGCGAAGATTTAGATCTTTTTGCTTAAACACATATTGTAAACTATTGTGGTCAATGAATACATCTACATGAACACCATACAAGTAGTGTCTCCAAATCTTTAGAGCAAACACAACCGCCGCCAGTTCAAGGCCATGGGTAGGATAATTCTATTCATGACTCTTAAGTTACCTTGAAGAATAGGCAATGACTTTCCCATTTTGCGTAAGGACACATCCTAAACGAAATTTTGAAGCATCACAATAAACAACAAATCCATCGGTTCATTCCGGTAAAGTCAACACCAAAGCGGAAGTAAGCCTATATTTCAATTCTTGAAAACTCATTCCACACGCTTTGGACCATATGAACTTAACATTATTTTGGGTCAAGGCCATCAACGGAGAGGTAATCGAAGAAAATCCTTCAACAAACCTTGTATAGTAACAAGCCAAACCCAAGAAACTTATAATATTTGAATAGGATAGAGGTCTATGTCAACTCTTAACTGCATCCATCTCCGTAGAATCTACCTCAATATCCTTACCAGAAATAATATGACCAAGAAAAGCCACGAACCTTAGCCAAAACTCGCATTTGCTAAGCTTTGCAAAGAGTTGTTGGTCCTTCAGGACTTGCAACATAATCCTCAAATGATCTATATGCTCGTGTTCACTCCTTGAATATATGAATATATTATCACTGAACACAATCACAAACATGTCAAGGTATTGTGTAAGCACACTATTCATCAAATCAATGAATGCAGTCGGAGCATTAGTCAAACCAAAAGACATTACCAAAAACTCATAATGACCATACTGAGTTCAAAAAGTCATCTTCAAATTGTCATCTTCCTTTACCCTCAATTGGTGATAACCCGACCGAAGGTCAGTCTTAGATAAGTAACTTTCTCCTTGAAGTTGGTGAAACAAATCATTTATCCTTGTGAGAGGATATTTGTTCTTAACAGTAACCTTGTTCAATTGTCGGTGGTCAATACACATACGGAGAGAACCATCTTTTTTTCTAACAAACAAAACTGGAGAACTCCATGAAGAGATAATTGGTTGGATGAAACCCTTACTCAACAAATCTCTCAATTGCTCCTTTAATTCCTTAAGTTCCATTGGAGCCATACGATAAGGAGGAATAGAGATAGGTTGTGTATTTGGGATAAGGTCAATAACGAAGTATATTTCCCTCTCAAGAGAAACACCGAGTAAATCATCGGGCAGCACTTCCAAAAACTCGTTAATAATGGAGACTGACTCAAGAGTAGGGGCTTCGAAATTAATATCCCTAACCTGAACAAGATGGTAAATACAACCCTTAGAAATCATCTTTCTATCTTTAAGACATGAAACAAACGGACTCTTAGGCATAGAATTTCCTCCTTTCGGTTCTAGGATGGGTTCACTTGGAAATTAAAACTTGACTACAGGGGTTCTACAATCAAGAGAGGCATAACATGAATGCAGCCACCAAACTCTAGCATATCAAACTCTACAAGATCAACATGAGTGACTTTATCGGATAAGGAGACAGGACACTTTATATAGACCCTCTTAGCCACAAGGGAATCACCAACATGAGTAGAGACAAAAAAAGGTTCTAACAACTCATCCGAAAGAATGTCAAACCTCATAGCAACATATGGCGTCACAAAAGACAAGGTAGCACCGGGTCAAGAAAATCATAAACATCGAGTTGGAAGAGTTTTAACATAACAGTAACCAATCGGGAGAATCCTCTTGCTCACGACGAGTCTGAAGTGCATAGAATCAGTTTTGCTTCTGATTATCACTAGAACTAGATGAAGGGTAAGGTGGAAACCGTTGAATATTATCTCCATCATTCTTAGAAACTGATGGACAATCCCTTATCGTGTGATCCATCTTGGCTCAATTAAAATATGCATTAGATCCAAATAGACATTTACCATCATGCTTTCTCCCATACTCGGAGCAAGTAGACAATGAAGATCCACCACCATTATCTCCTTAAGGCTTAGGGTTAGACACCCTATCATTGTTGAACCTAGGAGGAGTGTTGAAGGAACCTTGGTCAGAAAACATTTGTTGAAACTTAGAACGACCATGTCTCTCGGACCTTGAATGTAAAAAGTGACCATCACCGATTTTGGCCCTCTTTGCCTCCCTAGACCTTTCCTTTAGTTTCTCCTCTTTAATTTGTTGATAATGTACCATGAGACAAGAAATGTCCATATCATTAATAACCATAGCGGTACGACATTTCTTAACCACCATTTTAGACACACCCAAAACAAACTTACCCATTCTTGCCATAGGATCGGCAACCAGAGTAGGAGAATATCAAGACAACTGCATGAATTTCAAAGCATATTCCTTCACAATCGTACTTCCTTGATAAAGGTTGATGAATTCAAGCACCTTTGCCTTCCTCATCTCAAGGGGAAAGAACCTAACAAGAAAAGCAACTTTAAACTTTTCCCAAGAAGACCTGCATCTTACGCCCTCTCATCTTTCCATTGGTTGAACCATATTTGAGAAACACCCATAAGATCTCAAGTAGACAATTCCTCATTTTTCCCATGCATCACTCCCATGATCATCAACACCTCATACTCTTAATCAATTAACTCTTGAGGGTCTATCTCAACCTTAGAACCATGAAATCTAGAGGATTCATTTTAGTGAAGTCTCTCACTCTAGTAGCCTTCGTACCTATATTTGGGTTCATGTGGACCACAAACTCCCTATTGTCTTGAGCCGTCATGGCTTGTAACACCCTGAAATAAAGAAACCTATAAAAGGGAGGCAAGTGGGAGGTATCCATCCCTCCACTGAGACATGGCACCCTTTATGGATCCCTTCACGGGTCGTGAAGGGCACCATAGCTCGTGGTGGTCCCCGTGGTTAAGTGGACAGTGTCCTCCCCAAGTCAAGCTCGGCTCACGAGCACCCAGATGGCTCATGAAGAGCCACACGGGTCGTGGTGGTGTCCATGAAGGG
The DNA here is from genome assembly GCA_029582725.1 of Solanum chiquidenum. Lineage (NCBI taxonomy): Eukaryota > Viridiplantae > Streptophyta > Magnoliopsida > Solanales > Solanaceae > Solanum > Solanum chiquidenum. Next base: position 11,369 of record JAJOOS010002868.1, on the reverse strand, counting down.
AGGAAGAATCCCCCAAGACACTGGTTCAGGGTCACTACTGCCCAGACGGCTCGTGGACCCTGCAATGGCTCGTGTGGGCCTCCTTCTGAAGGTTCGTGTCAACTGAAAGTCAGGGTCTGTTGGGTCTTTTCCTATATATTTTCTCTTGATACTATGTCATTTTAACAATACCTAAGTGTAACAACCCTAAAATCTAGTAGGTGAAACTAGAGCCTAACGAGTTTGTTTTGGAGTTTGAATTGGGTTTTATATTGTAAAACGGTTTCTCGATATTAGGTTAAGGAGTCTAGGTGTTAAAAGTCAAGGTGCGACCCCCCGAGGACCAACTAAGGGTCCTCGAGTAGGACCTTTATCCTAACCCCCAAGACCCCAAGGAAAACCATGAAGTTGCCAAATGAGGGTGACCTACGGATGAGGTCCACGCCCCATAGGTCTATCCACGCCCCATGAATGGAATCTGTAGGTAAAGGCCCCCAAAACCAAGCCGCAGTACCAAAGCACGACTCAACAGTATAGAGCGTGGACCCATCCACGGTCCATGGGTGGGGTTTCGTTGATGGCACTTGTGTTGTTGTCTTGGGCTCGGCCAAGGTAAGGTTCGTTTGGTAAATTCCTTTTATGATTAGTTAAGCTAGGGGACGGTTATTTTAGGTTAATTCAAGTATTTTAAGACTATTAAAGTATTAAAACTCCTCTTCAAATTCATTCCTCAAAATCCCAAATCAAAAGCCCCTTTTCCCTCCCAAAATAATTCTCTCTCTAAGGAGAAGAACTCCATTGAAGAACAAGGTCAAGGTCAAGCTAGGGGTTAAAGAACAAGTCTTTCTTCATCAATTTCTTGAGGAAATTTACCTAAGGTATGGATGATTTTCATTCTTGGTTTAGCTATCACCAAGAATCCCCTTCAAACTATGTTTTCAAATCCCCCAAACCTACGGTTTTTCAACCTAGTCATTGGTCTCCTTCCAAAAAGAATTCAATTGTTTAATTATGGTTTATTATGATTGATTAAGATGATTTATGATTGGATTAATGGAGTATTGTTGGATTTTGATGAAAATCTCTCTTGGACCTATAATTTCCCCTTCTTCCTAAATTGAGAACTAAGGTGTGACTTGATTGATCATGGAAGCTTAACAATTGATTATGTTTATGTTTATTAAGTTTTTGAATCATGAAATTTCCCTATCTAATTTGGTAATTCTAGAAGTTAGGGTTGATCTTGATTCTTATCCTTGAAGGGTAAATTGTGGGTTTAGATGTGAACCTCTAAGATTACTGAACTTCTTGGTGAATTGCCTTAGATTAGATCACCTTGACATGAATTTCTTATGAACGAATCTTGTGGACATGAATTAACTTGATTATGTCTTAGATGATGGATCATGGTTAAAGTAGTATTGAGATTTAGTTTACTTGATGATATATGTATATAATTGAGTAAGAATGAAGCATGTGGTTAGCTTACCTTGAGAGTTAGGTTTACATAATGACCAAGTGAGGTGTTGCTATAGGGTGAATCTCATAATATGAAGATGATTCTTAGGGCTTCAATGGTAAAAGCTAATATGAATAAGTTAAGGATGTTAAGGCTTAAAGAAGGAAGCTATTATGCATGTTTAATTGTATATGGTCTATTCTGGAAGGCCTCTACCCACATGACCTACAGTAGGAGTATATGAACTTATACATGCAATGAATGTACCACTTGAATTACGATTATGTCCATGTCTATTATAATGAATTCTAGATGTGTTGAATTATATGGTCTATGAGCCTTGAATGCAATATATGTGAATTATGTGTGATTGTGGTATTATGTACATGCTTATGAACACTTTGAGAAGGAAGTGTCTATGATGATAATGTTGTTGTTGTGTCATTGGAAGGACAATCACACACACACACTCCATGCATGAATATTATTAGGATGTATCTATGGTGTCAATTGAAAGGCTAGTTCTCATATGCACCTTTACATACTATTATGCATGAAATGTAAATGACCATGTTGATCCACTTGAAAGGTGGAGGTGTTTAGTTATTGTGTATATTGTGGTATTGATGTCAGATCCTTCTTTCCTATACCCCTAGACATGACTATGTATGATATGATATGACTATGTATGATATGATAGGACTATGTATGATATGTTATGACTCTGTATGATATGTTATGATGTAACAACCCTTAAAATGAATAGGTGAAACTAGGGCCTAACGATTGTGTGTTTGAGTTGTGGTGGGGTTTCATGTGGTAGAAAGTTGTCCCGAGCTATGGTTGTTAAACGTCAAGGTACGACTCCCCAAGGACCACCCTAGGGGTCCTTTAGAAGGACCCTTAGCCTAACCCCAAGGCTGCCACAAAAAGAGAAAAGTTGCCAATTTGAGGGTGATCTACGGAAGGGGTCCACGCCCCGTGGATGGCCTCCGTAGGTCATGACCCCAAAAACCAAGCCACAGCCACAAACCACACTTTACCGGGATGGGGCGTGATGCAGACCACAGTCCGTGGTTTGGAGTCGTGAGTCCCCACCTAGTTTGTTTTCTTTGTTCGGCCAAGGCAAGGGTGGTTTGGTATATTCCTCCCTTGGTTAGTTTAGTTCATGGATGGTTATTTTAGGTTAATTAAAGTATTTAAGAGTATTAAAAGTATTTTCCAATTCATATTTTCAAAAAAAAACAAATCAAAACCCTCCCCTTCCTCTCTCAAATATTTCTCTCTAAGAAGAACTACATAGGAGATCAAGGTCAAGCTCAATCTAGGGGTTCAAGCACCAAGTTTTCTTCTCCAATTTCGTGAGGAAATCAACATAGAGGTATGGTGGTTTTCATCCTTGGGTATCTATCACCCAAGGAGCCCTCTCAAAACTCTCTTTTCAAAGATGAGCTTTCCCCGTAATTCTAGGGTTTCACTCAAGTCATGGGTTCTTGCATAAAACAATTTCAAATGTTCAATTGAACTTATATTATGATGAATGTGTTGTTTTAAGGTGAATTATTGAAGAAATTTCTCATGAACCCATGAATTCTTCCAAAACCTCTTTTCATGAATGTTGGCTTGAATGAATGATAACTTGATGAATACACTAATTGAATTTATGATGATTTAGTTACTGAATTGAGTTAATATGAATGCTTATTACATCAATTGTAGTGTGTGTTGAGAAATTGGAAGAATGACCCTTGAAGGGCAAGTTATGATCAACTACATGTTGAAGTAGAATTGTACTTGAGCTATTGATCCACTTGAAAGGTGGAGGTGTTTAATTATTTTGTATATTGTGGTATTGAATTCATGGATATATTCCTTATATCCTATATATGAAGGATCATGATGTGAAGTATATGTGTGATTCCAATGCTAGTATTATGATCATGCTTAGAATGCTATAGTGTTATTATTGAAAGGCTATTCTCAATTTAACACTCATGAATAATGATGATAGAGTGTGAAGGGTTTTTTTCAATGTATTGTACACCTTGAATTGGTAGGCTTAGGCATCATTTTCTTGTGTAAATGAAAGTAATGTTGTATCTTGAATTGGTAGGCCTAGGGCATCCTCTTATTGAATGAATGAAGGTATTGTTGATTAATGTATCTTGGGATCGGTTGGCTTATGGACCCCTTCCATAAATGTAATGTTGTTAATGATGTGTCAATTGAAAGGTTATTCTCAATTGTACACTAATGAATGATAATGATGTGTTGATGTAAAGGATATTCTCAATCTTACACTAATGAATGATAATGGGATTCTTAGTTGAAAGGCTATTCTCAACTTTGAATCTATGAGCTATCCAATGAATGTTGGGATGGGATGGATGCTCATCCATGAGTTGAGGTGGAGTATCTAGTAGCAATCTCATGAGATGGATACTCATCTGTGAGTTGAGGCGGAGTATCTAGTAACAATCTCTTTTCCCTTAATTATGTACCTTGGGTCGGTAGGCCAAATGGCACCCTTTCATGTGCAATATTGTTAATATTAATGAAATACTCTATGGGAATGTAGGCTAAGCACCGAGTGGATATTGAATGAGATGGATGCCCATCAATGAGTTGAGGTGGGGTATCTAGTAGAAGTCTCTTGAGGTGGATGCTCATTCGTGAGTTGAGGTGGGGTATCTAGTAGCAACCTCCTTATCCCATAACTATGTGCCCACATAGGATTTTAGCCAGTGGGTTGAACCCAAAGCTAAAAATACCGGTTTACCTTAGGCAAGTAGACCAACCCTTACGATGTGGGATAGTACATCGGATTCCATGATCTAGCTCTCATGGTCTATGTTGATTAAACACTTATTCCCATCATGTGAGATGTGCATTATAGTTTCTTGAGAAGTTCTATAAAACGTGGGTAGTAGTACGGGATGCCATCCATGTATTGCACTAGTAGCCTTTGATAGGGCTATAGTGAGTTCTCTAAGGTTTTCATGACTAATGAATGAATGTGTTCTTAATGAACTAAATGAAGAATGTTGACGTAAGTACTTAATGTAATGATGCATGCCTTACTTGGATTGTATTATGAGTTACTTCTTTTTTATGACTTATCAAATGTTTATGTCTCTTATGTATGAGTATTAAGTAAAGATGGAAAAAAGTATGAATGGTAAGTTCACTTTTGGTGATCTTAATGTGGTACTTAGTGGATGGTGGTATGTGACGCTATTCATACATTGTACATAGTATATCACTAGGATTGCTTAAGGCGAAGGCTTAATGTGATGAGATGATTTATATGTTGATTATGTCTAATATGATGAAATGACTTGTATGTTGGTTATGTTTTGTATAATGTGCCTCTTATACTCATGTTCATGAAGGTTTTCTCAAATTGGCATAAAAGCATGACTTTCAAATAAAATGTATGTTTAGCATGATTTTTTCATGGCTATCATACTTAGTACTTAATTGTGCTAACCTATATTTCTTCTATTTTACTACAAGTGTAGGTTCCGCCAAGTTAGTCAAGTTCTATAGGTCAAGCTTGGATTGAGATTTCCTCCAAGACTATTGGTATGTCATCAAAAATTCGAGGACAAGTGTTTAGATGTTTCTTGTCTTTCATTTGTGACTTATGTTAGATTTTCTATTGTAAAGAGTCGTGACCCTACTTTTGTTTCAAGTATTGTTTAGATGGCCATGTGAGACAATAGACTTCCATTGTGTTTTAAATGAAGTTTTTTTATTGTATGGATTTAAATAAGTTTTTAATTCCATACCATTTTCCTTATATCGAATACTATGAGGCTTGTATGAGGCTTTTCGGAGTCTTGTACACCAGTGACGCCTAGGGGGTGCTCTCAGGGCGTTACATATGACTATGGTAGTATTGTTGTGTTGAATGAAAGGATATTCTCATGAACACTATGAATATGATGTGAAAGGTTTTCTCACATGTTGATGATTCTAAGGTTGAAAGGACATTCTCACCCTATGAATCTATGAGCTATTATGATATGATGTTGGTTTGAGTGCCTAGTGCATTATTTCATAAACCTAAACTTAAGTAAAGACTTAAAGTGAATTTAAAGGGAATTATGCCTAGCACCGAGTGGATATGGAAAATGAGGTAGAGGCCTTCCCGTCAATACATTAGGTTGGGTCTTCTACACATGATCTCATGAGATGGAAGCTCTCCCGTCAATACAATAGGTCGTGTTTCTAGAATAAATCTCCCTATACCATAACTATGTGCCCACATAGGTTTTTAGCTAGTGGATCCACCTAAAAGATAATATGTTAGTTCTACCTTAGGCAAGTAGAACATCTCTTTTCGGTGTAGGGATAGAACACCGGATTCCATGAAGCACACATGGTCTATATCGGTTAAGGCTATTATCCCTATATGATATGAATACGAGCTATGATAAGAACATGGACTTTAATTATGACTTCTTAAGAGGTACTACTTAGTATGAGTGGGGGTATGGGACTTCACCCATACATTGCACAAGTGGACTTTAAGAGGGATTATAGTTAGGTTCTCTTATGTTATGAATACTTATGAATTATGTATGTATGATATGTATGAATGTAAGGGTTGACTTAATTTGTTACAAGTTATGAATATGAATAACTCCTTACTTATGTATGTTGGATATGATAAGGAAAAAGTAAGATATGTATGTTTTTGGTGACTTAAATGTGATACTTGGCATTTGGTAGGGTTATGGGATCTTACCTTTGCATTGCACTAGTATGACTTAGGGTTGCTTATATGTTGGTATGAACTTATGTTATGCATGATCATGCTATCCTAAAAGTGAGACTTAGTGTAGATAGGATTACGGGATCCTATCTATGCATTGCACAAGTGTAGCTTAGGGTTTCTTTTGTGATAGTTCTATTATGATGATATGATCTTGTTATGTACTTATGCACGTGAACTATGTCTTGTGAAGATTGGAGTATGCATTATGTGATGTTGGAGACTATGCTTGTAATTATGATGATATCCTCTATGTTGTGATGAATTGTGCATGGTTTGTCTTATGAGTTCCATTCTCCAACTATTTCAAAGATGATGTTCAAAAGTGGCATGAAACATGGTTTCAAACAAAATGTCCGTTTTATGCATGTTTTAAGGATTTTCTTGCATGGCTTCTATACTTGGTACATTTTGTGCTAACCCATATTTCTACATTTTCTATAAGTGTAGGCTTTTGAGATATTGAATTCCATCCTCGTGGCTATGACTCTAGTAGATCAAGAAGAAGAAGATTGGTGAGTCCTCATAGTATTCGAGGGCTTGACCACATGTCCTTCATGTCTTTCTTTTATGTATTAGATTTATGTAAGGGTCGTGTCCCTAAGATTGTATTCAAGAGTTTTAATTCTAATGTTATAGATGGTTTGAGACATTGTGTCGTAGACTCTCTCATTTTATAAAGACTTTGATTGAAAAGAAAAAGTTTTTAAATTTTCCGCATTTTCCCTATGTTCTTATGTCATGATATGCTAAGGTCTTGTATGAGACTTTTCGGAGTTTTGTACGCCGTGTCACGTCTAGGGGGTAGTCTCAAGTCGTGACACTAAGACCCCTATATAAGTAATTTTAACCCCAAATTCAACCCATTCAAGTCATTCTCTCAAAAATTTCAAAGGAAGAACAAGTCTTTCTCTCCCAAATATTTCTCTCTTTAGAAATCTTAAAGAAGAAGGGTTCAACCTAGGGTTTCAAGGAAAGTCTCCAATTCCACAATTGAAGGCATGATTTTGGCGTTGAGGTATGATAGTTTTCATCCATGGATTCCTTCCATTCATCGAGTTCCCAAATTCTCCTATTTTCAAAGTTAGAAATCCCCAATTAAGTTAGGGTTTTTCTTCTATGTTATGGGTTCTCTTGATTATTGATTTAATTGATTGAATTATGATCTCTTATGCATGATTGAATAATTCTATGATTTTATAATAATTCCCCATGAACCCACATAATCCCCATGTTTTTCAAATTATGATGATATGATGTGGGTTTTTTATTATGAATGAAGAGTTTATAAAACTAAGCATGTTCTTATGAAATTGATGTAAATGTTTTAAGGATTCTTTGAGATTGAGTATCAATGATGTTGTTGTTGTGTTGTTGAAAGGATCTCTCATATACACATGAAAGCATGATTGTCAAAGGTTTTCTTACATAAGTAATGTTTCTTAAGGTTGAAAGGTCTTCTCACCTAAAATGAACCAATTATCAAGGAATTATGTTAATGATAAGGAAAGAGGCGATTACCCATGCTCTCTATAAATGACAAGAGGTGATTACCCACGTCACATGATGTATGGACAATAGGCCATTACCCATGTTCCTTTAAGAGCTAAGATGAATAGGATTAAGAACTATTTCGTGGAAGTTAAGCTTAGTACCGAGTGGACAAGTGGCGATTACCCAAGTCCCATAAACTATGTGCCAACATAGGATTGTCTAGATAGACATTAGCTAGTGGATCCATCTAAGCTAGAAGTTCATGGTCCTTACCTTGGAAAGTAGGACAACTCTTTTCGGTGTGGGAGACACCGGAATCCATGTAGCTTGCTCACATGGTCTTATATGTTGGTTAAGGCTACTTTCCACAAACAAGTAAAGTTATGATGAACCAAGGTTACTTCAAGAAGTACCGCAAGTATAATTTAATATGATGTTCCCTTGCATCGATTATATATTATGACTTATGTTTTCTAACTCTCAAGTTTCATGATTTAGTTTGATCAGTTCATGCTCATGAAAATGTCCTATTTTAGCATGTTTTCAAATGTTTTATGCATGGCTATCATACTTGGTTCATATTTTGTACTACCGTATACTCTTTCCTACATTTCCCCAAATGTAGGGTCTAACAGTCAGGGTCCTCCGTTTCGTGGTTAGAGTTCATTGAGAAAATTTTCCAAGCTATGGTGAGTCCTCATGCTTCGAGGATGGATCTTTCATTATTTTCAGTTTTCTTTCTAACTTTAAGTTTGGACATGATGTTTGGGCTTAGCCCAAATTTCATCCTTATGTACTAGATGGCTAAGGAGACAAGGGTTTAGACTTCCGCTTTACTTTTATAAAACTTTTGGACTTTAAATGTTGTTCTTTATCTTTTTTTTTGTTCTATTTCTTATGTTATGAATGCTAAGTGGATTGTATGGGGACTCTTAGGATCCTATACGCCATGTTGCGCCTAGAAGGTACCTTGGGTCGTGAAAAACTTGGTATCAGAGCACAACATTTAGAAAGGTCCTAGGATGTCGCATAAACCACGTTGAGTAGAGTCTTGTTCATGAGTGTGAAGCGTGCCACATTTATGAATGAGAGGTTACAAGATGATTAGGAAACTCCACTTTTTTTATTACTCTAAAGTTGTGCAATAGAGTTTAACTCTATAAGGTCTCTCTCCTAATTCTTACCTGATGCTCTACTGGATATGGCTACTCGAAGAGCTTATGCTAGAAGATTGGTGAGGGAGAATGTGAAACAAGAAGATCCTCCTCAAGCTCCCCAAGCTCTGATCAACCCTTTGCCCGAGAAAGTAACTAATGCGGAGTTTAGGGATAATTTTCAAGTATTGGTTCAAGCCATGACGACCCAAGACAATAGGGAGGTTTTGGTTCCCGTGAACCCAAATGTGGGTACGGCGACATCTAGAGTGAGGGACTTCACTAGAATGAATCCCCCAGAGTTTCATGGTTCTGAGGTTCGGGAAGATCCTCAAGAGTTCATTGATGAGGTTTACAAGGTGTTAATGATCATGGGAGTGATGTCGGTGGAAAAGGCGGAGTTGGCCTCATGTCTAGGGGGTAGTCTCGGGTAGTGACACTAAGACCCCTATATAAGTAATTTTAACCCCAAATTCAACCCATTCAAGTCATTCTCTCAAAGAATTCAAAGGAAGAACAGTCTTTCTCTCCCAAATATTTCTCTCTCTAGAAATCTTAAAGAAGAAGGGTTCAACCTAGGGTTTCAAGGCAAGTCTCCAATTCCACCATTGAAGAAAATATTTTAGCATTGAGGTATGATTATTTTCATCCATTGTTTCCTTTCATTCATGGAGTTCCCAAATTATCTTTTTTTCAAAGTTAGAAATCCCCAATGAAGTTAGGTTTTTTCTTCTATGTTATGGGTTCTCTTGATTATTGATTTAATTGATTGAATTATGATCTCTTATGCATGATTGAATAATTCTATGATTTTATAATAATTCCCCATGAACCCACATAATCCCCATGTTTTTCAAATTATGATAATATGATGTGGATTTTGGATTATGAATGAAGAGTTCATGAAACTAAGCATGTTCTTATGAAATTGATGTAAATGATTTAAGGATGCTTTGAGATTGAGTATCAATGATGTTGTTGTTGTGTTGTTGAGAAGATTTCTCATATACACATAAAAGCATAATTGTGAAAGGTTTTCTCACATAAGTAGAGTTCTTAAGGTTGAAAGGTCTTCTCACCTAAATTGAACCAATTATTAAGGAATTATGTTAATGTTGAGAAAAGAGTTGATTACCCATGCTCTGTATAAATGACAAGAGGTGATTACCCACGTCACATGATGTATGGACAAGGGGCAATTACCCATGTTCCTTTAAGAGCTAAGATGAATAGGATTAAAAATTAATTCGTGGTTACCGGTATGTTGAAAATCTTCGAACTTGATGTTTATGTTTTCCTTGATCCCGGTGCTACCTTGTCTTTTGTGGCGCCATATGTGGCTATGAGGTTTGATATTATTCTGAATGTGTTGTTAGATCCTTATTATGTCTCTACTCCCGTGGGTGATTCTATTATGGCTAAGAGGGTCTATAGAAAGTGTCTCGTTTCCTTGTCCCATAGAGTTACTCTTGTTGATTTGGTAGAGCTTTATATGCTAGATTTTGATGTTATCCTTGGTATGGATTGGCCGCATTCTTGTTATGCTCCTATTGATTGTAGAACCCGTGTAGTCAAGTTTCAGTTTCCAAATGAGCATGTGCTAGAATGGAAAGGGGGAAATTATATGCCTAAGGCTCAGTTTGTCTCTCGTCTTAAAGCTAGAAAGATAATTGCTAAGGGTTGCATATACCATTTAGTTGGGTGAGGGATGTAGATTATGAAACCTCTACTCTAGATTTGGTTCCTGTTGTGAATGAGTTTCCAGAATTGTTCCGAGATGATCTACCCGGTATTCCTCCCGAAAGGGTAATAAACTTCTGTATTGACCTTATCTCAGATGTGCAAACTATCTCTATTCCTTCTTATTGAATGGCTGATGTGAGGTCAAAATATATTTTTAATCATTATTTGCCTCATATTTATTAATTATATTTGTCCTTTTTTAGCATAAATTTTATGGATTGTCCTAAATTGTGTATTTTATTTGTAGGATTAAATTTGTGGGAAAATGAGGAAGTTTGGAGCTAAAACGAATTAAAGATGAAAAGATGAAAAGTTGAAGAAGAAAATCAAACAGACAGCTTAATGGATTAAATTGAATAAAATAATATATTCATATATATGGCAAATGGCAGCTGAGCAATTCCCAAATCAAGTTACTACCACGTGGCAGCCAATGAAGGCCCCTTAAATATTGAGGTGGTGAAACGAAAAAAAAAAAATTCAATTCCTTTTGGTTTTGGATTACTAATTTAATTTGGACTCAATTATTTTATTTAGGATTTCTATATCTATAAATAAGGCATGAAAAGTTATTCTTAGGGAGAGCCAAGAACCAAGGAATAATACACAATATAAATTTTCTTCTAGCTTAGGAACTTTGGAAGAGCCGCCGTGGAGGCCGGAGAATTGTGGTTTATTCTTTCTTCTCCTTTATTATTTATTTGTATTCATGATTAATAAAAAATAGTTTAGCTATTGTTCTTAACTTTTTATGATTAAC
>JAJOOS010002867.1:0-35646 GCA_029582725.1 Solanum chiquidenum | reverse complement strand
TATATATGTTTTGGTTTGCTTCTGCCTGTTTATATTGTTAATTGCCTACTCTTGTTTAGTTTCTACCCTCAGACCCATTACTAGTTGTTCCGGGTTACGGGTTGGCTTACCTGCTGGTGGGTTATAGTAGGTGCCATCATGACTTGAGAAATCGGGTCGTGACATACACTATCAGGATAGTTGTCTTTCCCTCAACAAAGTGTCGAATGAACATGGTATGATCTGCTTGCCCTTGAGTGTACCCTTGTTTTTTTACAAACTGAGTAAAACCGCTCAAACCAAGCTCTTGGAGATTTTTTGAGCCCGTAGAGAGATTTCTTTAGCTTGCACACTCTAGTTCCATACCTTTCTTCAAAACCCGGAGGAGGATCCATGTAGACTTCTTCTTCAAGTGTTCCGTTCAAGAATGCATTCTTGACATCTAGTTGTTGAAGGGGCCAATCAAGATTGGCAGCTATGGTCAGAAGAATCCTGGTTGAATTCAACTTCGCAACTGGAGCGAATGTCTCAAGATAGTCAATCCCATAGGTCTGAGTGAACCCTTTTGCTACTAAACGTGCCTTATACCTCTCCACGGACCCATCTGATTTAAATTTGATGGTGAACACCCATTTACAATCCACTATTTTCTTTCCACGTGACAGTTCCATCATTTCTCAGGTTTCATTTCTATTAAGAGCATTCATCTCCTCTAGAGATGGAATTGAAGGCAAGAAAAAGGTGTCGGCTCGATAGGTTTGTTGCGGGCTTTTATTATGTCTAGGTTGATCAAGCTCTGCCAGTGGCGGAGGCAGGAATTCTATCAAGGAGGTTCAAATAAAAAAAATGTTGTTGCCTGGAATCGAACCCGTGACCCAAAGCTCACATAGGAGAAATCCTGAACCCCATAAACCATTGAGCTACTCCTTTGACATATGCTCAGGGGGTTCAATTTTAAATATATACACATACACCAAAAAATTGATCTTATATATATAGTGTAATTTTTTTTCCGAGGGGGGTCGGATGACCCCCCTGGACACACTCTACATCCGCCACTGAGCTCTGCCATTGACTCTTAGGCAAAAGTGAAAGAGTGACTAGATTTGGAATTTAGAAACTGAAGTATCAGAGGACTCCAATGGCTTAAAGATAGTCCTGTTATCGCCTTTTTCACCATCTTTTTCAGAAGCAGCAGATGGTATGACTATTTCTTTTCCACTTCCATATGATGCAAAGTTGGCTGCTCCAGAGAACATCGCTTGATTGACCCACAGATACACACCATTTTGATCAACATGCGATGTGGCCAAGATATCCATATTAGGCAATAAAAATAATGTAGTGATAAACAGATCAACTTGTATTTATTGACAAGGGATTCATATCTTCTTTGTTATGTAACAAGCGCTTAAAATGGATTATCTGAACGATCATTCAACTAGTGTTGATTGACCATCAAAGTTATCTCTGTCTTTCAAAAGTACTCCGTTTATTTTATCTATTAACAGTGTAAAAACAATTATTCTTATATTTGATTTTAATATTAAAATTTTGTATTAATTTTATTTTGGAATTACAATAATGTTGGGTAATGAGCAGATTAGTTTTTGAGTCGATAATAATTTAAGGAGAGGAATTTCTACTTGTAGTGTTTATCTAAAATAAGAGCAGCCTGATTAAAAATATACCATAAATGAACAAATAATACTTAATTAACATTGCTTTAGACTGACCCAAGCTTTTTTAGAAAAAACTAATAATCCAAACGGGCAATTAGGCCACTTTTATTACTAATAAAAAAGAAACAATATTTACAAAATCACGTTCCCTAATTTCAGCAAAATCTTCAATTTTATCTCCTCCTTTTTCAACTTTAGCTTCTTCACTCTTTTACAAAACATATCGCTGGGAAAGTTCTCTACTTTGTTGATCTTGAATAACAGAAAAAAAGACGAAACTATACTCAAGATTGCTTTGGCATGAAATTAAAGAGACAATGGATTCTCTTTCAGCTATTTTAGTATTATTTAAATTAAAGAGAAAATGGATCACGCCCCTTCATCAAAATTGAGTCTGTTGATTCTCTTTCACGTTGTTGCAACTTTTATTTCTTTCACAGGTGTTCTTAACGTATTTGTGTCAATTTTCTTATTTAAATGACCATAATAATAAAAGAGAAAGGTAAATTTCCAACAACGAAATTCATCATAATTATATTTTAAAAAGTTATGTAATAACATTCGTATCATAGTTGTATTTTTATTTTAGAACACGTACAAATACCAAACTTCCTATTAAGCTAAAAAGTTGGAAGAAATATATTGTTCACCCCACAAAGGTTACTTTTAACTGGTCCTGGACAAGTAATGAAATGTGTCACACTTCGGTCCAAACAAAGATAAACCTCTTTGAGAAGCACGTGTCCAGTGCTATTTATCATACACGACAGAAAGACATCAATATTGGGTCCAACCAGATTAAAAATAGATTGTCTTATGTGAGACTCCGAATAGGAAGTGTGGTTTGATGGATGTACTCCTCCTGGTACGTCCATGTAGTCAATCATGTAAACTTCAGCTACCATGGATTACACCATGGATTTAGAGCTGTGATTATTAGATCAATCTATTGGGACGAGAGAGCATTTAGAGAAGAAGAAGAGAAATTCATTTCATCTGTAATATCAATTACAATAATGAATTACAGTCAGTTTATATACATGAACTGAAACTAAAATGCTAAATGCATTTTTCTAACTAACCCAGTCTACACTACTACCACTATTAACTAGCTGTACATAAGTTAGTTATAACTCCCTAACTAACTTCCACGTCACTAGACTCAATACTCCCCCTCAAGCTGAATGGCAAAAATACATTCTTCATTCCAAGCTTGATAAGTAAATGATAGTGTTGTGCCTTTCCCAATCCTTTTGTGAGCAAATCAGCTGGCTGTTCTTTAGTTCCTATATACTGAGTCTTGATTAATCCTTGCTGTATTTTCTCCCTTACAAAATGGCAATCAATGTCTATATGTTTGGTACGCTCATGAAAAATTGGATTTGCTGATATTTGGATTGCAGCCTTGCTATCACAATGCAGCTTAGTAGGTTGCATAAGTGAGATACCTTACTCTTTAAAAAGTCCTGTCAGCCAAGATATTTCTGCGACAGTGGATGCCATACTGAATTCAGCTTTTGCAGAGCTTCTCGAGATAGTCTCATGCTTCTTTGATTTCCATGACCCTAAGGAAGAACCAAATTTAACCATATAGCCTGTGACTGATTTCCTGGTCTGTGGACAAGCTGCCCAGTCTGAGTCGCAATATGCAGTTAGGCTGTGAGATGGTGCTGAAGATATGAGCAACCCAAGTCCTGGGGCATTTTTTATGTATCTTATTACTCTAGTTGCAGCTAACTTATGAGATTCTTTTGGCTTGTGCATAAATTGACTAAGAACTTGGACAACATAGGCAATATCAGGTCTAGTCATAGTTAGGTATATCAATCTGCCTATCAATCTCTGATAGCTTCTTGAATCAGGTAATAACTTGTCATTATCTGTTCCTGTGGCTCTATCAAACTCATGAGAATTGAGTCTTTGATTGAAGTCAAGAGGGGTCGAAGCAGGTTTAGCTCCCCCTTGCCCTGAATCAACAATTAATTCAAGGGCATACTTCCGTTGATTTAGCAAAATACCAGAAGAGCCCCTAGAGAATTCAATGCTAAGGAAAAACTTGAGATCACCTAGGTCCTTCATCCTGAACCGTTGCTGAAGGTTATGTCTGGTGGACTGAATGAGATCAACATTAGAGCCAGTAACTAAGAGATCATCCACATAAACCAAAACAATAGTGACATCAGTGCCAGTAGTAAGAGTGAAAAGAGAGTAGTCAAAATGACTATGAGTGAAGCCCAAATCAAGTAAAGCAGCAGTAAGCTTCAAGTTCCATTGCCTAGATGCCTGTTTTAGTCCATAGAGGGACTTTTTGAGCCTGCAAACCTTGTGGACAGAACTTTTGTGAAAGCCAGAAGGAATCTGCATATAAACTTCTTCCTCCAAATCACCCTGAGGAAGGCATTGTAAACATCCATTTGAAATATGGGCCAATGAGATGAAGCTGCAACAGCAAGAACAGACCTCACAGTAACCATTTTGGCAACAAGAGAGAAGGTCTCGGAGTAGTCAATGTCCTCTTGCTGGTTGAACCCCTTGGCAACTATCCGTGCCTTTAACCTCTCAACTTGACCATCAGCCCTATATTTAATCTTAAACACCCACTTTCAACCAACACCATTCTTCCCCGGAGGTAAATCAACAATAACCCATGTACCATTCTCTTCAAGAGCTTCTATTTCTTGTTGCATGGCAAGAATCCACCTATCATCCTTGACAGCTTCATGGTAAGACTTAGGCTCCACATCACAAGTGTGAGCAATAAGACATTTGTGATATGCAGGAGATAACAAATCATAACATAAGTAGTTGGACATATGATAGATACAAGTGTTGACCACATAATTCGTGAACCATTTTGGGGCAACCTTAGTCCTGTTAGAATGTCTGAGTGAGTTCCCTGGATGTAGAGGAATAGGAGCTACAGGCAAAGGCACAGGGGAAGGAATTGAAGTGGGGACTGAAGCTGGAGAGGGAGTGTCAACTACTAAATCATCAGCAAAGTCCAGTATAGGGAAAATAGGGTCAGGGCTGGGAGTCATTTGTTTGAAAGGAAATATGGATTCATGAAAAATGACATCTCTACTAAACAACACTCTTTTGGCATGCAAATCATAAAACTTATAACCCTTTTTTGTGGCAGAATACCCTAGGAAAACAACAGGCAATCCTCTGGCTGCAAATTTGTCTTTTCTGTCAACACTAACTGCATAGGCCAGGCAGCCAAAAACCTTAAGATGATCCAAGGAAGGAGGTGTGTTGAAAAAAATCTCATAAGGTGATTTATTTCCTAGGACAGAAGAAGGAATCCTGTTAATGAGGTACACAACAGTAAGAACACAATCCCCCCAAAAAGTAATTGGAATGGCTGCCTCAAACCTTAGGGCCCTAGCTATCTCTAGGATGTATCTATGTCTCCTTTCTACCACACCATTTTGTTGAGGTGTGTAGACACATGTGGTTTGATGAATGACTCCTTTAGTATGAAGGAAATCATGAACTGAAGAGTTTATGAACTCAGAACCATTATCAGTTCTGAGAATTTTAACAGTGGCATTATATTGGGTAGAAATCAAGGAAAAGAAAGATTTTAACATCCAACAGGTTTCCTCTTTAGAACGCATAAGAAACAGCCAAGTCAATCTAGAGTAATCATCAACAATTGTCAAAAAATATCTTTTGCCATCAACAGTAGGTACCCTATAAGGGCCCCATACATCAACATGTAAAAGATCAAATATAGCATGTGAATGAGTAGTACTATGAGGAAAGGGTAGTTTGGTTTGCCTAGCTAAAGGACATACAGGACACAAACTACACGTACGGTCTATTTTGAAATGAAGAAACCTATCCATCTTCAATATAGATGCAATAGGCATGTGTCCAAGTCTTTTGTGCCAAGTACTGAGTGTTGTATTATCTTTTGCAGTAGACAGAACAACAGGAGAAGCATAAGGAAATGGTGTGATTGACTGAGCTATATCATTGAGCAGATACAAACCACCTGATTCTTTACCAATCCCCAATACCTTGCCACTGGAGAGGGCCTGAAACACACAATGATCAGGATAAAAAGAAACCAAACATTGCAATTCCTTTGTGAGTTTGGAGACAGACAACAGGTTAAACTTGAATTGGGGAATATATAGAACATCTGCAAGTTGGTGGGAAGTCAATATTGTTACACTACCAGTGTGTGTGATGTTAGCTTGCTCACCATTAGGCAGATAAGCTGTATGATGTTCTGATAACTGTTGAGGCTTATTCAAAATATCTAAGGCTGAAACCATGTGGTTAGTAGCTCCTGTATCAATAACCCATTGAACCTTCTCTAAGTGAGAGAGGAGTGCTAAAGAGGTACCTGAGTTTGAGCCAGATGTACTGTGAGATGGATCTGCAGTATTGACAGTTGCTAGACTAGCAGTTGCTGGGATGTCAGGCTCTATGGATCCCCTTTGAATCATCTGTTGAATCTGGTAGTATTGTTCAGGTGAGAAAAGTGGTGTTGCAGTGTCATGAGCAGGTTGCTGGGGTGATTCCTCAGTCACAGAATTGACAGCAGGCTTTGGATAGAACTGCTGTGGCATTTTTGGTTTATAGTCCTGATAATATCTGTCAGGCTGATAATTTCTCTTATCATGCTGATATCCTCTAGATGACTGAAAGTTCCTATCGTTAGTGTGAGCAATTAATCTTCTACAAACAACTCTAGTATGACCAGGTTTTTTGCAATAATCACAAAATAGATCAGATTTTCTAGATCTGGAATTAGATGCAGGTTTATTAGCCATCAAGGCATTGGTTTCTGTGATTTCTAGGGACGGCATGACACTAGTAAGAGATCTCTGGATTTCTTCTTGCATAACTAAAGCATAAATCTGATTTAAGCTAGGAAGAGGTTGCATCATAAGAATTTGACTTTTTGCTCTAGAGTAGGAATCATTCAAGCCTGTGAGAAATTGAAAAACTCTGTGTTTTTGTATGTGTTCAGTGAAGGTTCTCGAGGTTTCACAATTACATGTTGGAGGAGGGATCAAGGAATCAAACTCATCCCAGAGGTCACTGAGCTTAGAGAAATAGACTGAAACTGATAAGCTACCTTGAGCAAGGAATGCAATTTCCTTGTGCAGATGGAAAGATCTCACACTGTTTTCCTTGTCAAATTTTTCCTTAAGGCTCTCCCAAACTCTACGAGAATCTGATACATATGCAATTCCAGTCATCAACTCATTCGAGACAACATTCATGATCCAAGAGAGGACAATTGCATTACATCATTCCCATCGATTGAGTAAAGCTCCAGTATATAAGGATCGCAAACAACTTCCATCAATGAACCCTAATTTGTTCTTTCCAAGGAGGGCTATCTTCATGTACCTACTCCACAGAGCATAATTTTCAGTGCCAGTCAATTGAAGCACAATTAGAGTTATACCTGGAGTATCTGTAGGTTGCAGAAACAGGGGGTCATTATGGTCAATGCTTGAATCAGCTCGAATTGGAGCTGGATTGGCCTGAGTTGCTGGATCGATTTGAACTGCTGGTGTCTGATTCATCTTCGAATGAAGGATTCAGAACAAGAAAAAAAAATTGCGGAAGGATAGATCAATGCTCTGATACCATGTAAACTTCAGCTACCATGGATTACACCATGGATTTAGAGCTGTGATTATTAGATCAATCTATTGGAACGAGAGAGCATTTAGAGAAGAAGAAGAGAAATTCATTTCATCTGTAATATCACATACAACAATGAATTACAGTCAGTTTATATACATGAACTGCAACTAAAATGCTAAATGCATTTTTCTAACTAACCCAGTCTACACTACTTTACCACTATTAACTAGCTGTACATAAGTTAGTTATAACTCCCTAACTAACTTCCACGTCACTAGACTCAATAGATTTGTCATCATCGTGGAGACTCTTACCGCCGCTTGAAAGTACTGAATCATGGGGATTATATTTTGATTACAATAACCGTGTTGAATCCATTCATATTGCCAAAATTTAACATCACTAACCCCAGCTATCAGATTTGGCCAAATAATTTTGAGCTGGTTATTTAAATTTGGATTCTGTCGCATCTGTCCAAATCATAACAAATTATAACTTAAAAGACTACGTATTTTTCAACCCTTAAATAAGAAGTATATAACCAAAAATAAAAATAAAACATGCAGCAATTGAGAGACACACTTACCACAGCATTTACTTTATTTATTTCACTTGTTGGATTGGAGCATTGGCAGTGCATTGATCCTAAACTATCCGCTGGCCAGAGGCCATGTATTGAAAACCTTTCTGAAAAGTTTGGTTTGCATACTTTTTCTTGACAAAATGTCGGGGGCCATTGGAGCACATGTTGCATAAGAACATATTGTGAATAGATGACTTCAAAATATAGCATAGTAAGTAGTAAAAGAAAGACTGAATTATGATACGAATGATTCATGTTAACGGTAACTATTTTAGAAAGTGAAATATGACCAACAGAAGAAAAGGTATGTCTCAAATATTATATGAATTAGTTGAGTGCACATTTTCACAATGATCATAGCTTGCCTATTTATACTTTCAACTAGTTTCTAATTATCTAAGCAAAATAATAAATGTTAATATTGATATAGTAAAAATTTAATGAAAGGATGTTAATGAGATCAAGTTTGGAGACACAAGTAACCAACTAATTTAAGAACTTGTTATATTTCCTTTAAAGGCCTAAGTCTAATTGATATTTTCCACGCATGTCTACTACAACAATAGAATGGTAAATACAATTTAATAATGACATATCTATTATAAAAACAATATCATAAAGATAATTTTAAAGTATTATTTTAAAAACTAACAAAGAAACCTTTAACAAGGATGGATAACGAAGAGAAATTATATATATATATATATATATATGAAGAGACTTATATATAAATCAATTTGATCAATTGATTTATTGATTAAAAAATATCGGGAGAAGACTAAATGAGGACCATATTATGGACCTAATACATTATTGTACAAGGAAATAATTCTTAATTTGTAGAAGCATAAAACTTTTTCTTCCAACAAGAAATGACCAAAATATGGCAAGAAATTTAATCTAATTTCATAAATTATTTACCCCTACTAGATTTATCATAATTAAGTAACAACTTATATAAGCCGGCAACTATCATAATTAACTTCAAAACGTCTATTCCTTTCACCCTAAATATTAAAATAGATAGAGTTATAATTGTAAGTAACCACTTATATAGGGTAAAATTTTAATTAATTTAGCTTTGCTTCCTATCTAATTCAATAAAGAAAGATATAAATATAAGTAAATGACTATTTAATTCTATATTGTTACCCCACATAATCGAAGTCAAATTTGAATACAACATATTAGTGATTCCTAAAATAAATAACGTAATTTAAAAAGTCATCACCTAACTATTACAAAGGTGAGTTAGAGCATCTAAATTTTCTACTGTTGACTTTATTTTTTTATATAAAGATTATTGACTCTGTTTTAAAGGTCTATCGAACCAATTCGAGATTGTAAAAATTCAATTAATTTTATAAAAAAGGAGTAAGGCATCCTTTACGATCAATTGAAAATAGTTTACCGTCCGAACTAAAGTTAATACATTAAGCTAAAAATAGAGACCGATTTGAAAACTAATTAATCATTTAGTATTTATGAAAATGAATGTCAAGGCCGTAAAACAAATTTGAGTTTAAATAATGGGCAAAATTGATCACCAACTACATAAACACTTAGAAATTGAAATCTACCTCTTCATACCTTTCAAAATAAGTAAAAGTTATTTGAGATAGAGGTAAAGAATTGGCAAGACATAAAACTTCATTTTAGAACTTCATTTTAAAAGGGTCAATTACATTTTAGAACTTCATTTGACAAGGGTCATTAATCACTAGTCTTACTGTTGACTTCATTCATAATCATAAATGGTCAAATAAATCGAAGTGTGTATTAGAATATCAAAAGTAAATCAACATGGTTAATGCAAAACATAAAATAGTCATGCTAAAATTCCTTAGAATATTAATTCTAGGATTTAGGCAACTAAAACTAAAAATAAAACTTACATGACTAGTACAACTAAGAAATATTTAAAACTTTCCACAACAAGTAGTTTACTTTACAAGAACTTGGTTGACATAAGAAAAACTGATAACTTCATACACTTGTAATTGAAGTGTCTATTACTGACACTCAAAGACAAAATTAAAAGGCTAGAAAAAGAGATAGCTAGTAGAGATATAGTAGAAAAGCTAAACAAATTTAATCATAATGAACAGACTAAGGTCATAAATACTGTATATACGACAGGATGATAATTATATTTAAGAAAGAATTTTACTCCTTACTACTACTTATATAATTAAATATAGAAGGGCATGTCATCAGTTTAATATACAATGAATTTGAATAAACAGAACTTCAAACAACATTTGATAGATATCTTAAAACAAACATAGTCATCAAAGTATTGAGAAAATGGGCTATTTACTTACTATTTTAAAAACATCATGAACCCCTACTCAACATAAAACAGTAGCCAACTCAAATTCTAAGATTGGTATTAAATGAAACTAAAAATGTTCATGAAAATATTTTTGAAAATTATGAGTAGTTAGCTCTATATTAAACTTATTTTGTTTCATAGGCACAATATTTAATGACGACAGAGGAAATAGATGATGTGTTATTTAAGATTTAGCTTCTGTAATTTAAAGATATTAAAGCTGAAGCGTAGTATATTCAAACAAATAGATTGAGAGGATCGATTTTTTACCTATCACTGGGCAGTAGCGTTTGAGGCTTCAGACCTATAAAAACAGAAATCAAGAGAAAAATATCTTTGGATAGTAAAACCCAACACCAATATTTTTAGTATTTCGTCGGATGGATATTTTGAGAAGTAGAGAGGGAGGCAAGGAGAAGAGAGAGATGAGCAAAATGATACACATAAATTTTACCTGGCCTTTTTCTCCTCATAATTAATTACGTATAACTTACATAAATCTCATACTGTAAATCCTAAATTACCTTCTATCTCTATTATTTTTTTACACAAATCTCATGTTTTTTAGGCATTTCAGATACATAATTAAGGATCCGGACACATTATAGTTGATACATTATGTATCAATTGTTGTACTTATTAAGGGGGGAAAAAGCTGAAAATCAAATTAAGATCTCATAGTATCCATCATCTGTTGCACTAATTAAGGGGGGGTGGGGGGAACTAAAATTCAAATTAAAATCTCATAAATTGCGCTATTTCATTCCAAATTATTGTCAAGAATTCAATCATATAGTGTAAAAACCAAAAATTTCAAAATTTAAATTTCTTCTTGTTGTTCATTGTTCTCTATGTTTCATAAAAACTTTTGTCGAATTTTTGGATAAGAGAGGTGAGTTATGAAGGATACAAAAGTGATGGAATTGTTGTTGGACAAACGATTTCTTTTGTGAATCTTCAAGTTCATCGAATATCCTTTCGATTTTGATTCAAAATTGTCGAAAAAATTGAGATTCGAAATTCTTCTCCCAGATCATTGAAGATCCTTTCAGTTTTGATTCAAAATTGTTGAAAATTTTGAGTTTCAAAATTATTCTCCTACTTCATTGAAGATCCTTTCAATTCTGATTCAAAATTATCAAATTTTTTGAGAAGATACATCATGAAGATCCTTTCAATTTAAATTGATAAGTGTTGTATTACTAGATACATTAAATAAGAAAGTGTTGGCCATAAGATTTTAGGTTTGAGATTGATACATTATTGTTTGGTAATTGTTATGTATTAGATACATTTAGTATAAATTTGAATTTACGTATCATAACTAAAAAACTAGTGCATGATACATTATTATTTATGTATTTTATTTTGTTTAAGAAATACTATATTTTAAAATTATAAAAATACATTATACATGTAATTGTTCCAAAATAGCTTCTTTTTTGTGTGTGATACATAACACAAAATTTATGTATCAAGTACATTTATATTGAACATGATAAACACTACTAGAAGATTCAACAACATTAGAGTTAGGTATCAATACCTTAAATATAGACATTATACATTGCATAAAATAAAGGTTATTGTAGCAGTGATGTATCGGATCAATGATAACACTAACAAAGACTAATTTAAGACTCAAAATAAATGAGATACATTAAAAATATGTATCTTTGATAGTGATGGCCATGCAATGGCAGATCCAACTTTTTTCTTCTTTTTTTTGGACGTTTTTCAATAGTAGATACATTAAAAGAAAATAAATATCTTTCAAGAAAAAATTTCAACAATGATATGATAAACTAAAATTGCAAAGGTTCAATAAGATTTCAATGGGGGCAGGGGGCGGAGGTATTTTATTTTTATTTTTTAAGATGAAATTTTTTTAAAAAATAAAGCAGAAATTGAAGTGATGGAAAGAAATCTACCTCTTGAATAATTTGAAATCATTAATTGGAAATAGAAAAGATTTGAAATTCAAAATTAGATTAATTGATGTAATTATGGAGAGATTTGTGGCGTGAAAAAAGGAAGAAAAATCATGGGTATGAAATTTCAAATTAATGTATCTGAAAAAGGGGATGATGGGAGGAAAAAAAGGGATTTTTGATATTTTTTAAAATGGTAGGGAAAATAAGAAAATATGATAATAAACTGTGTAGTTAAGTAATTTTTCCATTAATTATTTCTTTGGCCTTTTCCTCATCTAACTAACATTTCTTAGTCACACTTTCAAATGTCAAAGTATATGACCAAATAATCATTTATGTCAAAATATTTTTTTCAATCTTTAAAAACAAAGAATGAGCAACTCGTGTTGATAACGTGTTATAAAATTAAAGCAAAATAAGACAAGAAATATAGAAGATGAAAGAATAGAAATAAAGAAACAAGAGAAGATAACTTTTCGTTCTTCCAAGTCTTCAAGTGTATACAATATGAACTCTTATGCCTCTATTTAACATAGATGCATACAAAAGGTTAGTCATGACCATGACATTAAACATGAATATAATGGAGGAGATTATGGAGGTGAAAAATTACAAGAATTGTAACATCCGACAATTTGAAATAACTATAGAGAAGCTGGAAATTGGAAATTGTCATTTTTTGGAAGGAATTAAAAATCTGGAAATTTGGTCAAGTATGGGAAAAAGGTGAGTTTTTGGCCAACTTTGAACAGTCATAACTCCTGTCTCAGGATGAGGTAGGTGTAGTTGCAGATATGTTTGGAAAGCCCTTGGATTGATCTTTCCTACGCCACCGAGTTTGCTCGATTTCGAGTTCGTATGAGTGAGTTATGCCCTTTGGAAGTTGGGCAGTTGGCAGGGAAGTCCGTCCGGAAATTTTAAGGGTATTTTGGTCTTTTCCCTAATCAATTGTTTTGGTTATATTAAAGTGTTAGACTGATTTTAGATTAGTTTGTTCCATTTTAAAGAGTGAGAGTTAGGGCTTTTGAGAGAAGAGAGAAAGAAGAGGAGAAAGACAAGAAGGAGCAAGGATTCGTCAAGATCGTCGTGGATATCGTCGGGGGTGATCCCTACTAGGTATGTGAGTTCATAGTGTTGGGATGGTTCTTTCCCCCACACGCCAAACTTGTTTAATTTCGAGAAAAGGTTGATTATGTTTGTTGAAGTTGTTGGTTGTGTTGTTGAAGTTTCTTGTTGGTTTAGTACATGTTTCCGGTTGTGATTTTGAGTTGAATCTATTGTATATTAAGGGTCTTTATGATTCTAAGTGTTTGCTGCTGGAACCTTTGAGGTTGAGAGGGTTTAGAGTTGGGAAAAAGAGGGAGAAAAGTTGGATTTTCTGGGGAAGGGGCTGGCGCGCCTCTCAGAGCTCCAGCAGTCCCCTTCTGAAGTTTCAGGGCTGGCGCCCCGCGCCTCTCAGAGCGCCATGGGCACCAATCTTTCCTATTCTTTCCCCACTTTTTCATGCATGTTCTATGGTAATGTACCTATGTTTCATAGTTGTTTCCAACACTTCAAAGTACGTTTAAACGTCAAAAACTCATCCATAAGTAGGTGATCATATACCTTGAATCCATAATTCAATTCGAGGTGAGTTAGAGTCCAAGTCAAGTGAAGTAAGAGTCAAGCTTAGAAATTAAGAAGTAAGTCAAGAAAGTTTTCAAAGTTGTTCAAGAGTCTTTATTGAACGTTTTAACTTCATTTTAAGGCTCGAGTTTCAAGTTAAGTAAAGAGCATTGAGTTTCAAGTTAAGTAAAGAGCTTTGAGTTCAAGTTAAGTTGAGAGTTTAAAGTTGAGTTCATTTCTCAAAAAGCTAATAGGGAACTAAGTATTCCCAAAGAAGTTTGTAAATGTTTCACTTTTGAGTAAGAAAGGAACAATGATTTCCAAAAGAGCCTTTGGGCTAGTTTTCAAGAAGAAGGAACATCGATTCCAAGTGAGCCTTCGGGCTAGATTTTTGAGTAATTATCTCAAAACTAAAGAAAGATGTGTTTAAAACACTTATGAGCTAAAGTATTTTTGGGAGTAGTATTGAGCACCGAATTGGGGACACGAGTTCATATTAACTCAACTCTCCATAAGAACCATGCGCCAACATGGGATTTGACGGATCATTCTTTTTAGATGATCACGTAAAGTTAAGCTAGTGGATCCACTAAGTTAAAGTAAGGTCCTATATCACGGCAAGGTATAGGATGGTCCTTGGGCAACGTGAGGTAAAACGTTGTATCATCACTAGTGCTCATAGTGGTGGTTGTCGGTTAAAGAATCTCCCACTAAAGTTATATTACTTTTATAAAAATAAAGTTGAGTTTGTTATTGTGTTATCATTAACGAACTAAGTTGTTTACACTGTTTTACAAGCTTTATATATTGCATGTATCTTATTGCTTTATATATTTGAGTTCAGTTGTTCATGAGTCGAACAGAGCCAAGGTAAGTGTTCCTTTGTACTTCCTTCAAGCTTAAGTTGTTGTTTAGCTCTCCAGCTCGCATACTCGTACATTCAATGTACTGATGCCAGTTGGCCTGCATCTTATTATGATGCAGACACAGGTACCCAGGATCAGCATCCAGCACATCGTTGATCCAGCTGAGCACTCCAGAGTCAGTGGTGAGCCTCCTTGCTTTCCGGAGGACTCGGTTATTTTGTGTTTCTTAGTTTGTTTTATTAGGATGTTGTGGGGTCTGTCCCAACATCCATCTCAGTATTTTAGAGGCTTCATAGACAGTCAGTCAGTTAGGTTTGAGTCTCTCATGCATGTATATATGTAAATATTCTATTTTGAGACTCGAGTTGCCTTTTTGGCAAGATTTTATCAGTTGGGTTGTTTTAAAACCTTTCATTGCATTGAGTTATGTTGTTGAGTTAAGTTTCTGCTGAGTTAAGAAAGTCAGGCCAAGGGTTCGCTTGGGGGGCAGCAATGGTCTTCGAGTGCCGTCCACGTCCAGGGTATAGGCTCGGGGCGTGACAAGAATAATGATCATAAAGGTGGAGGTTATCTTCATAATGGAGAGAAGTAATGTAAAATATAATTAATAAAACAAAATTTAAGTAATAAAGAAAAGAAAGTAAAAAAGATATAAAAAAATACAATTTCTGATGGAAAATATATACTTCATCATGAACTCATGTAGGGAATTCTTTACGGCTCGAGGCATGTCAAAAGATACTATCCTTAAGGATAATTCACCTAATATGAATATATCCCACAAGATTCAACGAACTTTTCTAAAATAAAATTAGGAGTCAAAAACTAACAAAGATTCATAAAAGAAAAACTCACCACAATTGCAATATCATTTAAAAGGAAGAATATATATGTTTGTTTTTATCTTTTATCTTTATTTCAGAAGATCTTTGATAGTATATGCATCTACAGTAAAATCTCACTAAAGTAATAATTTCTTTAAGATAATATTTTCTTCCGATCCCAATTTGGGACAATGGATAAAATCACTCATTTCGATAAAATATTTTTAGAAGACCCGTATATAAATACATGGTCTCATTAATATTATAAATTAAATTGATATAGTAAGGTTTTTTTTGGGTTCTCAATTGATATATTAAAGTTTTTATTATTATTATTATTTCATTAGATAAAAAAAGGTATATTTGAATGATTTATGTAATAATACAAGTATATGTGTACCATTTTTAACTGGAGGGTATCTCATGCCTTATCTTTTTAATATTGGTATTGAGTTATGAAATAAACGATTGGTAAAAGTATTAGAATTCTATAATTAACGGTTATTAGTGTGAGGGGATTAAATTACCTTATCAGATAAACAATTAATCTATTAAGAGTTACCATACTTACGCTTTTATCTTTAAAAAAAAAGAAATTAGCCTCATTTAATATTCCATCATAATACATAATTATATGTGGTTAGTCCTAAAGCGTAAAGCCAAAAACTGAAAACCTAGTTACTTTTATGTTGTATTAACTATTATATTACTACTATTAATGTATATATTTGCAATATAAAAGAATTTTATAATTTAACTGCATTTGAAATAGTGAAAAGAAATCAATTCTTTAAGGTGCGTTCATGGAAACAAATAAGGTAGAGGTTAGCCGATATAATTGCTAATTTGTTATCAAACCAACCAATATAAACATGAAACAAACAAGGTAGAGGTCATTTCTCATTGTATAAACAGGAAAATCCTATCCGCCGTTCTCCTCTCTCTCTCTGCATCTGCCCATAGACAATTTTGGTATTTGGATCCCTTTGGTGCATCTAAATCGGAAGATTAGAATGGAAACATCAACAATGATTTCCAGTAATGAGATTGATAGGATAAGTTCATTGCCCGTTGATATACTTCACAACATCCTTTCAAATCTCTGTATTTTTTATGTGATTCATATGACTGTATTGTCCAAAAGATGGAAATACATATGCACTACCATCCCCTACTTCACTTCTTTACTCAAATTTAGAGGAATTCAAAGAATTTATGTATACCTTCTTAATTTCCCAAAACACGATTAACCTTGTCCGTTATACCATCTCATGTAGCGATATGCTTGAAAGCACATATATGTTGCGGTTGATTCATGCAACAACAAGAAGAAATATTCAACAACTTGTGTTGTTGTTTTGGCAACGTGAGCCATTTGAGTTACCGAATTGTTTTGTAACTTGGGAATCTTTGCAAGTTTTGAAACTAAACTTTTGTGATGATGTACTTAAACAGCCTAATCATTTTGACGGATTTCGTCAGCTGAAATTTCTTCATCTTTGCAATGTAAAGTTATCAGATGAACATTTGACACGTTGCTTGTTCTCAAAATGTGAACTCCTTGAAAATTTGGAATTATTTGATTGCAATTTAAAACGTATGAAGTTGTTGTATATTGATTCGGCATCTCTTTTATACATCACTTTTCTTCGGGGCAATTTTTTTGACAATTGTGAAATCAAAATTTTCTTGTCCGGCTCTCAAATTCTTAAAATGTAAATGTCTGATTCCAAAGGATATAGTAATCAAGAATCTCTTTTCAATAGAATATGTTGATATCAATTTTCAGGATAATGATGTAAAATGTGATGATTTTGGTTTCTCATTTGAGAAAACTGGAATTCTTGTGCATAAGATGATCAAGGAAGTCCCTTCTATACAGAGGCGAATCTAGGATTTTTCGAACATGGGTACACCAAGTAAAATGTATTGAAGTGAGAATTGATCCTTAATCCTCAAGGTCAAAAGCTCAACATTTAACCATGTGGATCATTTAGACTTCTTGTAGTACGGGTGCAAGAATATAATATTATACAAAATCTTAAAAAATATACATATAAAATATCTAATTTTACGAAGAGACCACGGGTGCGGGTGCCCTATTTTTTTGCTGTAAATTCGCCACTGCTTCTATATCAGTTCTGAAACTATGCAAGGTTTCCCTTAAGGTAAAATTTTCTTTGGAATAAGCATACAAGTGTTAAAACATAAACAATGCAATAAGCACATAGATTGTCTAATTTTTCTCATTTTTTGTTTTTTCTTATGGTGTTCTAGGGTCTGTACGAAGAGGCTCGCCAAGTAAGACTCTCTCCCATATGCTTTAATAAGCTGAAGTCCTTAAAACTGAAATTGGGAGTTGATGAAGATCATATGCAAGTTATGATACAATTGCTCAAGTATTCGCCTAATCTGGAGGTTCTAAAATTGTGGTGCGATGAGGTAAAGCTCTTCATCTTTTTGTGTACAAATTACACTTCTTTTATATGGTAGTTGGTCGATAACTTTTCAAAGTTGATTTACATGAAAAGATTCTTTCAAAATCAGAAAGTGGTGAAATTACGCTTGAAAACTGGCCTCACTAAACTTGCTAAAGAATTTTTTTGTAATAATGCTAAACTATAAACCTATATCCTCTCCAAAATGTTGAAACATGTCACAATGAAAGTCAGATAGGATCTGAATGTTCATCAGTTTTAACTAATACAATTCACTTTGAAAGTTGGAAAGCATCACCTGCATACTCATGCCATTGAATTTAATCATGTTTGGTGTATGGAACTTAATGGTAGAAATAGATTTGAACTGTGAAGTGATGTGATGAAAGCCTGAGACGAATAACATGTTGATTGGATGGATGGGTTGGTTTGAATTGTACGTATCATACTTTGCATTTTGCAACACGAACAGATCACTGGGATTTTTGATGAATCAGTGACACTTGAAAGTAAATCTTGTCTGGCATTTTCACTTGTAATGGAAAAAATTGTTACTTATGTTGGATTGATTGCTTATTCTGATTTATTGTTGTTTCATTATAAGTGTTTAGTTGTAATGACCCTCCTGGTCAGTTCTGTATCTTACCTTTTGTGTGTCGTTTAGAGCGTTCCTATAGCGACCCCAAGTCATTTATGACTTGTTGTGACTAACAGTTCAATCACATGTTCGTTCGTTTGGTTATGGTGTGAGTTTTAGTGTTTTGGAGCTTATGAACCTTGAACGATCATTTTCGATCAAAAGTTTGAGAAGATGACATCGGAATCCAATTCTGACGATTCCATCAGCTCCGAAAGGGTCATTTTAGGCTAGTAACATGGTCGGAATGACTCCCGAGGTTTTCAGTGTGAGTCGGTGCGATTAGGCATTTTAACTTTAAATTTAAGCCTAAGTTTGACTTTGGTCAACATTCTGAGTAAACGCGCTCGGATGAGAATTTCGTCAGCGCGATTAGCTCCGGAATGTCGAGTTTGATCTAGATTGACCCTTCTTTTGTGTCCTGAGGTTTTCAATATCTTTCCGAGCCCTTTTGTGGGTTTTGACTTAAAATGGCTTTTGGAAGTGGGACCCACTTTTTATTGAGATAACCTCTGATGGAAATTTTGACTGCGCCGTTGACTCGGGAATATCGAATTTGGTATGGTTACATATCTCGTTTGCGTGCACGGAGTTTTTAGTTTTTGGAAAATTGCAGAAAATCCGCTATAAATGCAGAAAATCAGCAACATTTCCCAAACTTCAAACCCTCACAACTCTCTCATTTCAAGTCCAAATTCAGTGATTCAAAGGTTCATTTTGTGAGGTTTTTCGCAAGGAACGCGTTGGTGAGCTCGGATAGTGATTTGGGCTCCAACAGCATAACTGTTACAAATTCAAATAATCTATGCCAGAAATCACCTGAATGTTTGACCTAAGTCTTTGGAAAAGCTGAGAAAGAAGAGATTGGGTGGTCTACCAAACTTCTGCAGCAAGGGCTTGAATGACTGGTAACCTTCAGGGTGGTAATGGTATTTTGGCTACAGTGGCAGATGACTTAGTCATCCGTCTATTTGAGGTTATTGCACAGAGGTTGGTTCGTAAATTTGAGGGACCGTATTACTGACATGTGCTTTAGTGAGGATGGGAAATGGCTATTGACATCCAGTATGGATGGGACTCTCAGAATCTGGGATGTAATTTTAGCTAGACAAATAGATGCAATACAAGTTGATCTGTCTATCACTGCATTATCTTTATCGCCTAATATGGATATCTTGGCCACATCGCATCTTGATCAAAATGGTGTCTATCTGTGGGTCAATCAAGCGATGTTCTCTGGAGCAGCCAGCTTTGCATCATATGGAAGTGGAAAAGAAATAGTCAGTGTTAAGATGCCGTCTGCTGCTTCTGAAAAACATGGTGAAAAAAGCGAAAACAGGACTATCTTTAAGCCATTGGAATCCTCTGATACTTCTCAGTTTCTAAATTCCAGATCTAGTCACTCTTTCACTTTTGCCTAAGAGTCAATGACAAAGCTTGATCAACTTGGACATAATAAAAGCCCGCAACAAACCTATCGAGCCAACACCTTTTGGACATTAAACCAAGTGAAGGTATTAATGCACAAAATACCAGATTGGAAGAGAGCAGTAAGAAAACTGATATTCCAGTATCCATGTAATTTTGTTATTAGCTTTTGTATCTTTTTTTTTCTTACATACCATTTACATACATAATAGGATGTGTTCCAATGAAATACATATTGATTCAAACAAACAATGTGAGAATATCAAGTAGCAAAAACATCAACATCATTATTTTTTCTTCCCAGTAGCAACAAGACTTGACCTTACTCTATTGCAGCCATACAAGTTTTATAAACCTCAAGGATCCATGTCTAATACAATTTGGTTCTTAGATCTTCAAGTCAGAAAATTCCAATAAGAGTAAATCTAACAATCGAATAATCATCTCCCTTGTTAACAATAATCCAACCAGTTATCAGACTTTCGTTTGAGCTTGGCATCATGCAATGTCAGAAGAACTTGTGAAGAAGTTCTAGGAATATTCAAAACCTTCTTCGATGCCTCTTCTGATTTCAGAGCATAACCGGCCCAAACAATCGTACGTTTTTCCAATACCCGTGCATTCTTTAGAAAAAACCTTAGCAGTTCTATCTCGTTTTCTTCATCTTTGAAACCAATCAACTGAATCGACTTTAGATGAGAGTCCAAGCACACAATGCTTTCTTCAGGATCATGAATCTGCCAACAATGAGTTTTTCATTAAGGGAGTTCGAAAAATAAAAATGTTGTGTTTGAGATCTGAAACTTGCAACCCCAAGGTGACTTTGGAACTCCCTAAATCACTGAGTCAGTCTCTAGTCTTGTGTTTAGGGTACTCAAAATCTATATATATATATATATACATAAGAAGTAAAGATTTACCTTATATGTACAGTGTAATTTTTTACCAAGGGGGATCGGGTGGAAAACCTCATGCAATTCCCGTACTGGCCAATAGTCACACCATTCATAATACATTAGAGAATTCTCTCTCCATTCTCCATCCTAGCAGACAGTTGAGAGTCAGAAGAGAAACCAATTTATTGAGTACATTAAACACTTATAATGAAACAACAATAAATCAGAATAAGCAATCACATACATAAGTAACAATTTCATCCATTACAAGTGAAAATGCCAAATAGGATTCACTTTTTCAAGTGTCACTGATTCATCAAAAATCCCAGTGATCTGTTCGTATTGCAAAATGCAAAGTATGATACGTACAATTCAAACCAACCCATCCATCCAATCAACATGTTATTCATCTCAGGCTTTCATCACATCACTTCACAGTTCAAATCTATTTCTACCATTAAGTTCCATACACCAAACATGATTAAATTCAATGGAATGAGTATGCAGGTGATGCTGATTTCCAACTTCCAAAGTGAATCTTATTAGTTATAATTGATGAACAGCCAGATCCTACCCCTTTCTCTGTGACATGTGTCATCATTTTGGTGAGTCGAATATTGGATATAGGTTTATAGTTTAGCATTATTACAAAAAATTCCTTTAGTGAGGCCAGTTTTCAAGAGTAATTTCACCACCTTCTGATTTTGAAAGAATCCTTTCATGTAAATCAACTTTGAAAAGTTACAAGTTGCCTTTCGACCAACTACCATATAAAAGAAATGTAATTTGTACACAAAATTCTCGAAAAAGGGATGAAGAGCTTTACCTCATCGCACCACAATTTTAGAACCTCCAGATTAGGCGAATACTTGAGCAATTGTATCATAACTTGCATATGATCTTCATCAACTCCCAATTTCAGTTTTAAGGACTTCAGGTTATTAAAGCATATGGGAGAGAGTCTTACTTGGCGAGTCTCTTCGTACAGACCCTAAAACAACATAAGAAAAAACAAAAAATGAGAAAAATTAGACAATCTATGTGCTTATTACATTGTTTATGTTTTAACACTTGTATGCTTATTCCAAAGAAAACTTTACCTTAAGGGAAACCTTGCATAGTTTCAGAACTGATACAGAAGGGACTTCCTTGATCATCTTATGCACAAGAATTCCAGTTTTCTCAAATGAGAAACCAAAATCATCACATTTTTCATCATAATCCTTAAAATTGATGTCAACATATTCTATTGAAAAGAGATTCTTGATTACTATATCCTTTGGAATCTGACATTTATATTTTAAGAATTTGAGAGCCGGACAAGAAATTTTGATTTCACAATTGTCATATAAACTGCCCTGAAGAAATGTGACGTATAAAAGAGATGTCGAATCAATATATAGCAGCTTCATTTGTTTTAAATTGCAATCAAATAATTCCAAATTTTCAAGGAGTTCACATTTGGAGAACAAGAAACTTGTCAAATGTTCATCTGATAACTTGACACGGCAAAGATGAAGAAATTTCAGCTGACGAAATCCGTCAAAATGATTAGGCAGTTTAAGTACATCATCACACAAGTTTAGTTTCAAAACTTGCAAAGATTCACAAGTTACAAGACAATGCGGTAACTCAAATGGCTCACGATGCCAAAACACCAACACAAGTTGTTTAACATTTCTTCTTGTTGCGGCATGAATCAACTGCAACATATATGTGCTTTCAAGCATATCGCTACATGAGAGGGTATAACGGACAAGGTTAATCGTGTTTTGGGAAATTAAGAAGGTATACATAAATTCTTTGAATTCCTCTAAATTTGAGTAAAGAAGTGAATGACAGTTTCTACCATCAAAGCGGAAGTAGGGGATGGTAGTGCATATGTATTTCCATCTTTTGGACAACACAGTCATATGAATCACATCAAAAATACAGAGATTTGAAAGGATGTTGTGAAGTATATCAACGGGCAATGAACTTATCCTATCAATCTCATTACTGGAAATCATTGTTGATGTTTCCATTCTAATCTTCCGATTTAGATGCACAAAAGGGGATCAAAATACCAAAATTGTCTATGCGCAGATGCAGAGAGAGAGAGGAGAACGACAGATACTGTTTTCCTGTTTATACAACTAGTATGTATGCCCGCGCATTGTGCACTTAGTTGATAAATATAATTGTGAATACTAATTTATTGACAATTTTAAAATTGAACTTATTATTAATAATATTATTCATTAAATAACTGCTACACATTAAATATGTGTAGATAATAACTTTAATAATATACGAAAATAAAAAATAAAAATAAAGATTCAAATCAAGCGAATTAAACACCAATCATATGCAAAAACAAACTTAAAATCATTAAAAATTATATACAAAAAAGGAAAAAAAAATCAACAAAAACTAACGGTTTATAATAATTATTGATAAGAGATTTTAATGCTTAAAAAACTGCTATATCTATATAATGCATACTCAAATCTCACTGATAGTGTTAATTCTAAATATGAAGTTGATTATAGTGACTTTTGTCTCAACAACTACAAAATTAAATCCAAAAAAGAAGGAAAAAAATTATTTCGTCAAAAAAATTTATGCATAGTTATAGAAAAAAAAATGTTTTACACTTTTTTTTATTGTTTTTTGATAAAAAAAAGTTACACCAATAAAATTTGCCGAAGTGTTTTGTGGATATTTGATTTATGCATGTTTAAGTCAAAACTGAGGAATTAAGATATTGTTATTTTGATTACTCTATACATTGAAACCTAATGAATTGAAAAAAAATTCTTACATATGATTAAACTCTCTCTTTGATGGTTTCTTATTGTCCCTGAATGAATGTTGGCGGGTTGAATCGTTCTCCTTTGTTACATACTGAAATATCTTATTGTTTCTTTGTTGAAGTGGGAAAAGAATTTGATTTAGTAGGGTTACAAAAGAATGTTTTTTTGTTCGTGATTTATTTTAGTGTTTTTTTATATTAGAAGTTCCAATTGTTCTTTATATTTTAGATTTAATTATTGAGTATTATGTGGAAATATTGAAGATAAGACCTAAAAAATTGGGGAACAAACAATACGTGTTCACTTAAATTGTCATGATAAATTTAAATTTTAACTTATCTTTTTAAACAGTAACTTTATTTATTTATTTTTTAAAAAAAGAAAAACAAAACATTTTTATCATGTTTAAAACTGTAACGTGTCATTTAAATATGTAACTTTTGAAAATTAAATTTTTAAAATTTGATATTTTCAACAAAACTGTGGTTTTGACACAATTAATAATTATTATTAATAATTTTAAAATAGTAAATATGTTTTTGTATAATTTATGTAATTTTAATTATAAAAAAAAATAAACAATTAATTAGATCTCTTTAATTAGTATATATTTAATCTGAAAATTATAATTAATTTAGAATTTAAAATACTATAACGGTTTAGGTATTACTATTATTACTAATATACGTACCCGCGCATTGCGCGGATATTTAAAAATAGCTAATACAAATTATTGAGTAACAAAAGTGCATGTGTAATCATATATAATGTTTTAGTTTTATATATATACACTTCATGCTAACAAAATTTTACTATAATTTATGTGAAATATGGGTATATTCTTTAAAAACACTAAACATTATTCTAACAACTTTTTCTTCTTCTAGTATAATGAAGATTAATAGCATATGTGGCGAGTGTTAAATTGATATTTGTTGTATAATTAAAATTTAAATTCATAGATCAATATAAACTTAGTATTAAAAATTAATTTATATAAATTTCTTATTAATAATTAAATTAATTAAATATAAATAGTGAATTAATTACTTGTTATATTATCTTTAAATTATTAATTCAGATTTGTAATTTTTCATAGAAGAAAATAATAGTTTATATCTTTGTCAATGACAATGATTAGATGTCGAGGACTTACCAATGTTTTAGTATTCTATTATAATAATAATAATGGGTAAATTACTTTTATGACTATTATAAGGTTTATCATTATTTTTAGTACTTATACTTATTACTTTAATACTATATTTAATTTCTAGTTATTATTTTCTTTTTATTATTAGTTTTGGTTAATCATAGAAAAATAATACTTACTACAATTCTACTTTTATTAATGTAGAGATAGTAGACATAATAATTCTTCTAATGTTATATCAATAATAATGACAAAACTAATTTATGATCTTTTACACAAAAGGAATTTTTTTAAAATTTCTTATTCTTTTACATTTTGTTTTAATATTATTATTATTATTGCTATTATTTGATATTGTTGTTGCTATATTATTACCACATGAATTTGAAATAATTTGCTATATGATGTAATAGTTTTTAATTTTATAATACTGATAAATCTAGTCTTTTTAATGTTGAAAGTTAAGTTTGATAGATTTTTATTTTCAAAAACAATTAAATCTCTTAATAGCAAACTTGTTGTTACTTTTTTTTATGAAATCGAAAAGGCAACAAATAGAATGTAGTATCCTTTGAATAATTTATTTGATTATAATTCAAAAAAAAAATTTAATTCAATTGAAATAATATTAATCATTTTATAATTGAAATTACACATGATTCATAAATACAAATGAAAGTAATGATGTTTCATTTCTACTGCACTTTCTTTCAAACTTTTATAGATCTTTAATTAGTTACACTTACAAAAGGGTGAGAAGATAATTTATTTATTTTTGACAAATTTAGATTATAGCATATACTTCTACACTCAATCAAATGATTCAGAAGAAGATAGATTCTACTCAAACAATTCATATGAAAATATTAGTCTCCACATAAAGCATACCCAAAAGCAAAAGTGTGTTCATTAAAGTATCCTTTTCATATAAAATAAAAAAATTAAATTTAACCTAATTTATACATAAAAAACTTAATTGTGAATAGACTAAGAAATACTGAATATGAAAGAAATTACTATTGAATTAAAACAAATAATATAACTAAAAATAAAAATATATATGATTTTACAGAACTTCAATTAATTAAAATCAATTAATAGCCATTATATTTTTTAATAAATAATAATTTCGTTATTTATACAATGTAAAAAAAAGAATAGAGAAATTAAATATGCAAAGATTTACCTTCTCGTGAGTGAGTTAATTGTTGAGAATTTTTTGTTTTGCACCGAAAAAAACTGAAGAAAAGATGGTGGAACACTACACTGTTGAAGAATACGTTTAAAATTTGGGGAAATAGAGAAGTTAAGAAAGTGGTTGAGGAATTTTAAGGATGGTTTAGGGTAGTTGATAATTTTTGGAGTCTATCTAGGCGTGCGGCAGAAAAACAAGAAAAAGTGCGAAAACTGAGTGGTAATTTTCATTCAAGATTCTTGGTAAATTGTATATATAATCATATATAGATATGTTGTCAGGTGATATTAGCGTGAGGATGATATTATTGGAATTTTTTTAAAAATAAAATGGAGACAAAAAATGGTAGCCAGTTAGTGATGGAAATTGAATTGACGGTAAGGTTGATAGGATTGTTCTAATGTCATAATGTGATCATTGGTATGAATAGATAAGTTTAGGAATTTCATGCTTTTGCCTCATATGGTCTCCGCCGTGCAAGATTTTTGTAACCAGTTAGATTGTGTAGTTGGTAGTTCTTATTTTATTATGAATTAACTTTTTGATATGTTGGGATAGGAAACTAAATATTAAGTGTTATATTATACAAAAACTATTAGGATTGTATTGTTGGGGGAAATTAAGATTTAACCCTAGGCTTAAAATTTAGGAGGATGATATGTAACGTATGGGTTGACATCAAGAATTAGGGACTGGATTATAGTAATATGGGTGTTGTTAAATTAGAAATCTTATCGCGATTATTTTGTGAATAGATTGCATTGATTTGGAAGCTCCATGAAAGGGGAAGGCTCAAGTCCCAGAGTGATTGTTCGATTATTTGAGGCAAGTGAATTTCTAAACCCTTGTTAAGTGTATGGAATTCGTGTATTTCCTTGTAATATGTGTTTGGAGGTAATGAGACTTGGTGATGGGTTGACTTGTCCACATTGATTAATATTAATGATGAATAAGGGGTAATAAAAGGCAATGTGATTAATTGTTTGTGATGTGTTGAGAATGGTTTGAAAGGTTTGTTGAATCATTGTTGATGTTGTATCATGATTGTGTGGTTGTGAATTGTGCAATGTTATGAAAATGGTCATATCTTCATTATTTGTGTGAACATGTCATTTGCATTGTTCTGAGACATGGTTGTGACAAGTGTTATGTGAATTGAGAAAGAAAAAGAAATTAAAGAGGATGTACCATTTCGAGGGGCGTGTCACGCGCCGCGACGGATACTATAATTCGAGGGACGTATCGCGCACCGCGATGGATGCATGGACAGATATGTCCCCCATGGGTCCTGGACTGAGAGACAGCGGGTGTGTATCGTTAGGTCAAACATGCATCACTATACTTGACATTGCATTTCATTGCATTGCACATCTTTATTATTGGTGAACTTGGTCTTGTGTGTTGCTGATCTTGTGAGTGCCTTTCTGTGGAACTCGTGACTGATGAATATTGAGCCTGTTGTTGAAGATATGCAATTGTTAGAGTGTTGTTGTTGAGGATATGAAATTGTTAGAGTGTTGTTGTTGAGGATATGATATTGTTAGAGTGTTGTTGTTGGGCTATGTGCTTTGTAAATTGTGAACTGTTAGGTTGGGCTGGTTTTATGCATGTTGTAGTTGTGGAGCTTCGGTTGGTGTGTAAGGAGTACCCGTATTCTATTCTCTTAGCTTGTGTTTAGAGGTTTCCTTGCTGGGTACCGTGTGGTTTGGTACTCACCCCTTGCTACTACATTTTTTTGTTGGTTACCATCCCGGAACGTTGTGATACTTTCCACTCTCTTATTTTCCGAGGCTTCTTGGAGATTTGTGAGGTAGCTGTTTGTCATCTCAGCGGACTTTCTTACTCCTATTTATGATCTTGTTCTATTCTAGAAACAAGGTCATTTGAGACTTGTATTTTTCTTTTGAATCAATTGTAATACTTTAGAGGCTTGTACACGTGACAACCAGATTTTGGGGGTATTTTTGAGTTGATTATGAAATTTCCGCATTTTATTGTAATGGTTGAGTTTTAGGCTGACTTGTCTTGGTGGGATAAGATGAGTGTCATCACGTCCATTTTTGGATCGTGACACACATGGAGTCCAAAATTTCAAGATTTATATTATTAATTAATCACTTAAGATTTAAACATTCACCACACTTTCGAAAGTCTTAAAATGACAAATTGAGAAGTAAACAAATATTAAGAGTCATACATTGTATTTTGGAGAAATTACAAAACAAACTGATTCATCAAAAGATTTACTAAATATATTGGAAAAAAAAGTTACCTTAACTTTAGCAACTACATTCTTCAAATTTTAATTGCTAGGATAATCTTTGAATCAAAATAACTTCTATGCATCACATAGCGCCAGTATTGGGACCAATAATCAACGATCTCAAACATTTGTGTAAACAGTGCACTGATAATTTCGTTGATAAGTTAATAGTTAAGCCATGAGAGAAAATAAGAAAAGCGTTCTAAAAGGGTATGTATACTTCCAAATCAAGAAAAACTACGATAAAATTCATAAATGTATCTTGAGAGAAGTACTCACTGCTAATTGAATATGGATTTTGACAGTATGAAAATAAAAAAATGACTTCACCATTAGAACCGAAAGAGATGATGGTATTTGTGAAGAGATTTTTTTTTAACGGTTCTAGACGATTCTTAAATATGGAAATAGGGAGTTATATAACGTTTAGATAACCTCCTTAATTTTAAAATAAACACATTTCAGAATAAATAATTTTTAATATGTGTGTTAATGAAAATATATTTAATTATTACTCTATTAAATTTAAATTAAAAAAGCAATAGCTAATTATATACGGAGAAACTGTAGCAATAAATTTAGGGGTTGAATTCTACTTATGTAATTCTTAAAATTGTAAAATTTTATTTTTAAATTTGTGCCACTTTTTGATTTTATGTATTTATTTATTTTATCTTTATCTTTATCCTAGGAAAGAAATATCAGTTTGTAACCGTTTTAGTTTTTTCTACGACCTTTTTTTTAAAATAATCTTTTTCCTAGATTCATGGTAAACAGTTTTGAAATAAAGAATATTTAATTATATAATTAATTGTAAACAGTTTTGTTAATTTGGTATTTAAACATATATATATATATATATATAAAGCTGGATATAAAAAAATTGATGTGGCACCTCTCTATTATCAGCATTTTTATTTGTCTTTTATCTCTTTTTTTTTGGATTTGTTTTCTATTTTTAAATTGATATTTTTTTTAAACTGAAAGTATTTAAGTATCTTACCTAATTAATCACCTCTCCTTAAAAACATCCCTTAAATTATTATACATTTAAGTAAATGGAAGATGAAAAAACAATTTTTTATTTTATTTCTTATAACTGTTTATAGATTTTGCCTATAAATTCAAAAAGATTTGAGCATCCATAACCAACAATGGACCCCATGATTTCACTTCTTCTTCTTTCGTTTCTTCTACTTCTTCACATTTATATTTATCAGTTTATACAAAAATAAAAAAAGTATACTTTTGTTAGAAGTGAATGTCAACATTTGATACTACTTATCTGTTGGCATATATAATTCTATTCCATCCAAAAGAAAGAGGGAGAGGAAGAGGAAGAGGAAGAGAAAGAGAGAATATACTGGTGTAAGAAGAAAGACTATACAACACATGATTCTTCTCAAAATAAAAGACTTTTTGAAAGAATGTTGTACTATAATTTCTCTTACATGTCGAGAAAAAATTATTTGATTGAGAAATTTATAGGAAGGGTGATTAGTGTTCAAAGAATTATTTAGAAGAATTATCTATTTATGGAATTCAAATTAAATTAGGAGAAGAATAAGAAATAATTATTTAAAGAAAAAATCAATCTATTTATGAAATTCATATCAAATTAGGAGGAGAATAAAAAAATAAATTATAATTTGAAATGAGCCAAAATTAGTGCTGACATTATTTATTTAAACTTATTTATTCTACTAATTTCGTTTTTTTTTATCACAAATACTTTCCTCATTTATTTTTTATTTATGTGTCTTTAATTAAAGTGTATATCTTTAACATTAAATCTCTTTATATTTATATTTTAATATATGGATGAGACATCGCCGAATACAAATTTGTTTAGTAATATTCAATGACACAATTGATTTTTATCAAATGTCCAAAAAATATTTAGTTAATGGGATCATTTCATTATTTATGACTATTAAAATAATTAAAATCTTAAATTTATTCGTATTATAATAAAATAAAAGCAAAGAACTATTGTAACGTATTTCCAATCATATATTCTACTATATTATAAAAGGGAGTTTATGCCCAAGTGGAGCAATTCTACTGGCTTAGATTTCTACTATATATTTCTACTATATTGCTCACAAGTTTTGTACATTTATAAAGGGAGTTTATGCCCAAGTGGAGCAATTCTACTGGCTTAGATTTCTACTATATTTCTACTATATATTTCTACTATATTGCTCACAAGTTTTGTAGTAGAATATTGCTCACAAGTTTTGTACATTTTCTAACTATATTAAAATTTGAATATAAAATTACTAGCTTAGATTTCTACTATATTTCTACTATATAATTAATTAATATTGCTCACAAGTTTTGTACATTTTCTAACTATAATTAAAATTTGAATATAAAATTATATTTATAAAATATGTAAATTAAAAAAACACAAAATTCTTAACTTTTGATAAAGTCATATACCAAAGTTTAATTTGAAACCAAATTCAACAAATATTATTAAAATTATTTTATTTGTATATTTAGAATCATTATCTATTATTAAATAC
Organism: Solanum chiquidenum; assembly: GCA_029582725.1. NCBI lineage: Eukaryota > Viridiplantae > Streptophyta > Magnoliopsida > Solanales > Solanaceae > Solanum > Solanum chiquidenum. The sequence continues at coordinate 4,886 of JAJOOS010002867.1, read as the reverse complement.
TAAAGAAAAAAACACAAAGCATTTGGATATATATGACAATTTTGATATGGAGTATACTTTAAGCTGTCATCGTAAAAGCTACCCAAATTGTACATTGAGGCCCACCAAACAGATGAACTAAAATCGGTCAAATGTGTACAGTCCCACTTTGATTGGCCATAAAACACGTGGAAAGCGTCTTCAAGTATAGTACTAGCATCTAAGTTGTACTATGTTAGCCTGCCTGCCATTAATAAGGACAAATTAGTAATTTCGGCATCCCTAGATAAGCCCCCTCATTTCAGCGTCTGCCGCGTGTGCTGTCTCACGCTCTCATCTATCTTTCTCCAGTAAATCTCACTCTTATCGATCTGTCTTCAATAGAAAATATAATTTCTCTTTGGTTTCTCCGCTGCTTCAGCTTGCTGCCATTCTTCATGTGCTTGCCATTCCCTTGCCTCCGTTGATTCCAGGTAATATTTCCTTTCGCTTTCTTCTCCCAAATTTGCAATCCCCAAATCTAAAGTACCATTGTTAACTCATTAGTCCCGACGCACATCATATTCCTGCTGTTCTTCAGATTCTAATACAGTAAATTAGTTTGATACTTTTCATTTAAAAAATCAATCAAATTGAGTCATCTGTAGGATTTGCAAAAAATAAATACATCTTTGTTAATGAAAAAATTAAAATTCAGCCAAATACCAGACCTTATAGTTGGTTAGTTGATTTTTTTTAATTAAAAGTAGGTATGTGAAAGGAGGGTTCAGGAAAAATAGCTAAAGAATATGTTTTGTTATCGAACAATAAAGTAAATTGAATTCCTCTTGCGTGTTTACAAATATGTAATCTCCAATTTACGGCGATGACTTTTCATTCTCCATGGCTTTACTCAAAAGAAGACAAATTATAGAATCTGGTTGCATAAATCCTATATACGACTTGACTTATGTTACATGGACAGTGAAATGCTGCCATGAAGAACACATATTTACCACTTTCTCTGAGACATTTGTAACGACATGAATATAAAATATATTAGATAGTTTCCATTGGACTTCTACAGTTTGAACAATTTAAATAGAGTGTTATGGAATTATTAGATTCCACTGCAGATCTTTAGGAAATGGTAACACCTCCTTCGCACACTAAATAAACCATTTATGTAACAGAGAATGATTTAGTTTTACCTACAGAGGTTCTACCAAAAGAAATGTAAGAAAACATTTGATAATAAATCAACTTTGATTTGTTGCGTCTTTATTATAAGATTTTTTATTAACAATATCCTTCATGTCGTTGTGTCTTCTTTCTTCTGCGCGGGTGACAAAGTATTCCAAATAACTTATGCATTTTACCATCATTTCGTTAAATTTGTGTTGTAAACATCTACAGGTAAAAAAAAGGGTTGTTTCAACTTTCATAACTCATGGATTCAAAAGAGCCAAACAAATATATATACAAAGAAAAACTGAAAGTTGCGGCGCAACTCAAATGCCGTAATACATATAGCGAAATATCTTCTATCCTTCAAAATTCAACACTTGCTGTCCCTGAGCAACCAACATCATCTTGGTGCAGTTCACGAGTCCCAAAGCAGGTTGCTCTTACCATACGAGAGCCACTTCCGGTTGTTCAAAAAGGTTCGAAACACGGATATTCAAATACTCCTATTCTGCTTGTGTGTTGTGCATCTATCAATACTTGATTTGCAACTTTAATTATCGTAACTACTCTACGCCCAGCTGCCCGTTCTCAGCTATCTGTGAGCACATCAGACAATATCAAAGAAAAAGGAAAGGATTTATGCACGCCCTCTGTCATTAGTGAAACAAGTAACTTTGTCTTTGCAGAATATTCTTCAACTGTGGAATATTGTATATACGCTATTGTAACCTACAAGTTTTTGCATATAAGGGAGCGTATCCAACACATCTAACCAAGCTCTTCAGATCCAAAATACAATTCCAACCAAAGGTCCGCACAAATCTTACAATACAGTAATGTTCTCTCTTCCTCAATATTGGTGCTCTCTTTACTTATAATGATCTTTCTTAAAAACTCAGATACTAGAAAAACAAAAGGAGTATATCTGGCCACAACCAACCACCGGAGTGAATATCTTGCTTTAAAAAAGGCTTCCAACTGTCAATATTGTAATGCCAAAAAATTTGAGTACGAACCTCTTGGATTTTGTTGTAGTAATGGTTCAATAAAACTGACATCATATAAAATGCCAACTGAATTATCAAACCTATACTTTGCAAAAACTGAGTCCAAAAATTTTCGAACTTATATTAGAACGTACAATAATATGTTTGCATTTACTTCATTGGGTGTTAAGTACGATAAAGAACTAGCGAAAAGAAACTCTGGTGTTTACACATTCAAAGTTCAGGGAAAAATGTACCATTTTATAGATGATTTGATTCCTTCAAATGACAAACCCAAAAATTTGCAGTTATACTTTTATGATCATGATAATGAACTGCCCAATAGAATGGCCTGCTCAAATAAAATTGACCAGTCAATAGTTCAAAAACTAATGGACATACTAAAAGTTAACCCATATAGTATTTTCCTAAGATCTCTCTTCAATGTTTCAGACTTATCTGATTTTTACATTGCACTTAAATGTGACTCAACTTTAGATCAAAGAACACATAATTTACCCACTGCCTCAGAAATCGCAGCAATATGGGTTGAAGAAGACTCTACTCACCCTATTTCTACACCACATATCCGAATTTATACTCATAGTAATAGAGCTCAATTAGTAAATTATTATTATGGCTGCTATGATCCACTACAATATCCATTATTATTTCCATTTGGAGAAAATGGATGGCACTGTGGAATCAAAAGAATCTTGCGAACAAATAATATGACAAGAAATAAAGCTCACTGTGAACATGAGCAGTTGCCCAGTATATCAAATATGTGTTCAATAGATGGTTTTCTTCATATGGAAGCTCAATCATTGCAAAAAGGAAAAAGAAAAAGAGATGCAATATCTTGCCGAGAGTATTACTGTTACAAATTCCAAATTAGAGAAGATGAAACAAATCAGGTAGTACATTGTGGAAGAATATTTCAACAATTTATAGTTGATATTTATATAAAAGTTGAAACACAAAGATTAGACTTTTTCTCATTCAACCAGGATTTATGTAGAATCGAAGTCTTGCAAGGGATTCTTGATATATTAAGATGTGGAGAAAGGGAAGCTTCAAATATTGGAAAGAAAAATTTCCTACCTGTTACTTTTATAGGAGGACCAAGAGACATGCGTCGACGATATATGGACGCCATTGCATTGGTGCAATACTTTGGAAAACCTGATTTATTCATAACAATGACATGCAACCCATCTTGGCCAGAAATAAAAGAACAACTACTACTCAATGATGAAGTACAAAACAGACCCGATTTGGTTAGTAGAGTTTTCAGAGCAAAAGTAGAAGAATTAAAAAAAGATATATTAAAAAGACAAATTTTTGGAAAGGTTGTTGCTTTTATGTATACTATAGAGTTTCAAAAACGTGGTCTTCCACATGCTCATTTGCTTATTATACTTGCTAATGAACACAAATTGCTAATTCCTGAATCTTATGATAAACTTGTATGTGCTGAACTTCCTGATTCTGTTGTAGATCATGATTTATACTCATTTGTTATCAAACATATGATGCATGGCCCTTGTGGAAAATTAAATCCCACAAATAGTTGCATGAAACAAAAAGGTAAGTGCAAATTCAGATATCCAAAAGATTTTGCTGAACGAACATCCAAAGGAAAGAATTCATAAATGTAACACCCCGTATCCTAGATAGACCAAAAATACAGACTTTGAAAAGTTACAGGTGCAACCCACGGTTGCCATCCACGGATCGTAGGTCAGACCACGGTCTGTGCTGGTGGTCTGTGGTTCACCACTGCAGCCCCTCCCAAAATCCAGCTCAGAAAAATCGGCTAAGTCTCGACTCACGGACAGACCCACGGTTCGTAGAGCAGACCACGGTCCGTGGATCAAGACCTCATTTGTCTTACTAACACATCAAATAGTGGTGTGATAGTCCAGAATAGATCAGAACTTTCATTGGTAGTGGAGGTAAAGGGAAACATGACAATGATCCTATATTATTTCAGTCAGAAGGAGCAGTTCAACAACAGAAAGTAGAGGTTTTCTCCCAAGGGGGAGATGGTCGCTTATGTGTTCCTTAGGTGGATGAGTAGGTGAAGCAGCCTTGATAGGGTCAGATTCAGTTCATGAAGCTATGGAGAAAGTGCCACTCATTAGAGATAGAATTAAGACTGCCCAGAGTCGCCAGAAATCTTATGTATATGTAAGGAGAAGGGAACTAGAGTTCCAAGTTGATGATTGGGTTTTTCAAAAAGTGTCGCCTATGAAAGGGGTGATGAGATTTGGAAAGAAAGGGAAACTCAGTCCTAGATATGTAGGCCCTTACAAGATCTTGAAAAGGATTGGTAGAGTGGCGTATGAGTTAGAGTTGCCAACTGAACTAGCAGGAGTGCATCCAGTTTTTCACATTTCGCTATTGAAGAACTGTGTGGGTAATCCAGCATCTATTGTACCTTTAGAAAGTGTGGCTGTGAATGATAGTCTCACTTATGAAGAGGTACCAGTTGAAATCCTTGATCGTCAGGTTCGAAGGTTGAGAAACAAAGAAGCCGCTTCAGTCAAGATTTTGTGGAGGGGTGAGTCTGTAGAGGGAGCTACTTGGGAAGCAGAAACAGACATGAAATCCAAGTATCCTCACCTCTTTCCTTCCGATTCCACTCCAGCTTGAAGTAATAGTTCCTCATCAGTTTTTCAGTCATTCATGCGTAGATTCAGTCTTAGAATCATGTTCCTTCAGTTTGTACTTGCATTTTCAGCGTATTTG